>JAJEJO010005818.1:496312-554592 GCA_020662805.1 Glaucomys volans | reverse complement strand
CTGAGCTATATCCCTAGTCCCTACTTTTTTATTTTGAGATGCTCTTTCTAAGTTGCTTAGGGCCTCACTAAGTTGCCCAGGCTAACCTTGAACTTGCAATAACTGCTTCAGCCTCCTGAATCTCCAGGATTTCAGGCATGTGCTCCCATGTCTGGCCTTTTGACTATAGTCCTATGTAGTTCAAAAGTGGGAAAGGAGGAATACCCCAACCTTGAACAAAATTTGAAGTTTTAAACATTAATGAGATATTAATTACTGAACTGCAACTATTTGAAAGAATGCAGTAACAGGAGGTATAGTGCTTTAGTTCTAATTTTTCCTTTTATTTATCTCCAAGTATACTGATCCTATTTCCTGTGTGTTAACTCTGCTCTTATGTTATTCTAATAAATTCCTTGTTTCAGAAATTATGTCAAATATTTCTAAAATGTCTGCTTTGTTATTTTAAAATATATTTCAGTTCTCTATTGAAATAGCCATTCTCAGCCCGGAGATGTAGTTCAGTGATCCAGTGCCCCAGGGTTCAATCTCCAGTACTGAAAAATAATAAATAAAGAAATATTCAGGCTGGGGATATAGCTCAGATGGTAGAGTGCCTGTCTCGTAAGCACAAGGCCCTGGGTTCAATCCCCAGCACCTCAAAAAAAAAAAAAAAAAAAAAAAAAAAGAAATATTCATTCTTTTCACCCATTTTCATCAACTTTTCCTCTATTTTTCTAAGAAATATTAATCAAAAGAAGACTCCATCTGCTGACTCCAACTTCAGGGTCATCTCTACACTTATTTCTATTGCCTGTTTCATTTCTTGGTAATTGGTTTCTTCTTTTCCTGCTGCTTTGTGTGTCTAGTGATTTTAATGCATGACAAATATTGTAGATGGTACATTGCAGAGTGTTATAGTTTGGATGTGAGGTGTCCCCCAAAAGCTCAAATGTGAGACAAGGCAGGAAGGTTCAGAGGAGAAATGATTGGGTTGAAAGAGTCTTAACCCAATCAGTGAATTAATCCCTGATGGGATTAGTTGAAGTGGTAGAGTGTGGCTGGAGGAGATTGGTGTGGCTGGAGGAGATTGGAATTGGGCATGACTTTGGGGTATATATTTTGTATCTGGAGAATAGAGACTGACTCTCTCTCTCTCTCTCTCTCTCTCTCTCTCTTCGTTTCCTGATGATGCAAGCTGTTTCCCTCTGCCACACTCTTCTGCCATGATGTTCTTCTGCCTGACCTCCAGCCCCGAGAAATGGAGCCAGCCTTCTACAGACTAAGACCTGTGAAATCGTGAACCCTCAAATAAACCTTTTCTCCTCTACAATTGTGCTGGTTGGATCATGTAGTCATAGCAGTGAAAAAGCTGACTAAAACACAGAGGCTCTGGGTTATATAATATTCCTTTACAGAGCATGAACTTTCATTCTTGAACACAGTTAAATTACCAAGGGATCACCTTGATCATGTTGAAACTTGATTAAGTATCTGTGGGATAGCTCTTACTTCTAATATTTTAGTCCTTATTCTGGGTGTATCATCTTTCTGGAATTTCATCTACTATACTGAAGTCTTTACTCAGCTCCTCATCACTTGTGGCCTGCAGCCTTTTTTTTTTTTTTTTTTTTTTGTGGTGCTGGGAATTGAATCCAGGGCCTTGGTGCTTGTGAGGTAAGCACTCTACCAATTGAGCTATATCCCCAGCCCCAAGCCCTGCAGTCTTATCCTACTTATGCATAGCTTAGAATTCAGCTAGTAATATTATGGGATTGGGGGGGCGGCAGAATTTTTCACACATATTTTCTAAGACTTTTGGGGGGAAGGTACCAGGGATTGAACCAGGGGCAATTAAACACTGAGTCACATCCCCAACCCTTTTGATTTTATTTTGAAACAGGGTCTTGCTAAGTTGCTTAGGACCTTGCTAAGTTTCTGAGTCTGGCTTTAAACTTGCAATCCTCCTGCCTTAGCCTCCCAAGTCACTGGGATTACAGGCATGTACCACTGCACCCAGCCTGAGGATCTTTTCTTACAGGTCCCCTGATTCAAACTCCAGGGCCTTAGCAACTCTGAACTCCAGTATCTGTTCTGTCTACAAAACAAGGTTCCTACTCTCAGGTTGGGCTCTCTTCCCCTTCACCATGATCTGGAGATAACTTCAGGCCTCCAGAGCTCCCTTCTGCCCATTTCCATACAAAGACCCCAGACAGGAGAGAGAGGTTGAGGAGGGGAGTTTCATCCTGGGATGGGAGGTTATCCCAGAATGGCAGTAACCAGAGAGACAGAGCACTGTGAATTACACACAGTGAGCACGGTATTCATCTATTATTACGGCAAAGCAAGATGCTGAAAGATTTCGACTTCAGTGTAGAAACATAATAAGGTCAGACAAGAGCAAAGACAAACCCAGAGATATATTCCAGTTGAATTCTTGCTTGAATTCTCAAATTAAGATAGAAATTGAGCATTTCAAGTTTCCTTTCAAGTTTAAATCTGAGGGAGTAAAGTTTCTAGCACCCTACAGAGAGAAAACATAAATATCTACCTACCTGCTCCACTTTCTGAAGCTGGGGAAGGCAGACTCTGACAGGGCTGGGACCAAATCTTGGACTTAGCCAAGATTTACAGCCAACTCAGGATGACAAGGACCAAAATGACAACAAAAAGCATGACTAGAAGAGACTGCAGCTGTTCATTAAAAACATTGTAATAATTTTTTATTTTTAAGATTATGCAGATAAATTTTGAACATTTCCCAATAGAAAAATGGGCAGAAGGAATGAACAGGACATTTACTTTTAATAAGAAACACAAATGGACAAAATCATAGGAAAAAAATTAAAATGAAGGCAGAATGAAATAACTAGTTATGTTTTTCTTAAACCTATGAGCATAGCATAGAAATTAAGCAGAAAATAATTCAAATAAGCAGCAACTCAAACAATACAAATGGATAGATGCTTAAACAAATTATGATGAGTTAAAAAGCTGCATAATAGGATCCTATTTTGGACAAACTAAAATTATAACTGAGTTTATTTACATATACATATAACGTGTTGGTGATAGCTAACCTCATAGAGCAGGATTATGTGGGGTTTTTTGTGTTCTTCTACTTGTATTTACATATTATAATGAATATTTAATGTTTTGTAATGAAAACTCCTTCCCCACCAGCACCACAAAGATTTAGAATTTTTTTAGGTGTGAAAATTTCCCAAACTTGATTGCACCTTCGAATCACTTGGGAATCATCTAAACTTTGCAAAACCAAGCCTCATCCCAGGTAATTCAATCATAGTTTCTGGAATGGGACACAGGCATTTGCAGGTTTTGAAGCTTCCTGATGGTTTCACTGAGCAGCCACATTTGGGAATCACTGCTACACAATTCTTGCTACTCAAAGTGTGGCTCATGAACTTGTGGCATGAACATCGCCAACATCGCTTGCCTTTTCGGAAATCCTGATTCACCCCAGGCCCCTGAGTGAGAATCTGTCTTATAGCAGAGTACCCAGGTGTTTCCAGCATGTGATAAAGTTTGAGAAGCTCTGATATGAAACAGCATTCTCCTTTTAGCAAAAGAAAATAGGATACAATACATTTTCATTATGGGAGTTCATTAAAAAGAGCAGTAACTAGGACTTCATGTTGGCAGTCTTTATGTTTTTATTAATTTAACATTATATAATAATAATAATGCTGCTTTCTTGATTTTATTATGATTGCATTTCCCAAAGATGATTCTACACTCCCTTACTATTGCATAGAATTGACTTTAAACCACCCTATTGTTTCCAGTCATTTTTCTAAACCTTTAAATGGTAGTACATCCTTGTTAAACAAAAGTTAAACTCTTTTTATTTTACATCAATCAGCAGATATTTACCAGGACTTTATATTGTATGCAGTATTGGGAGGTGAGGTGGAGAATAAAAAACAAAACAAAACAACAACAAAAAAACCCTGACTAAAAAAACCCTGACTCTGACTAACAGAGTCTTCCCTTTCAGAAGGCTTACACTTGCAGGGGAAGTTTGTATGTCCCTCAAACAGCTTTAGAACAAAACAGAACAGCAAAAAAAGAATGAGAATGTGAGTCGCACCTGTGAGGGTGCTTAGATAAGGCCTGGTGATTCAAATGGGTGAAGTTACTTCCTGCCTACTAGGAAGGATTAGGGAAGTTGTCATTACGAGGTGACCTTTGTGCTAAAGGATTTGGGCATTCTGGGTGGAGGGAAGCTGTTCTCACAGGAGAAAACATGCTCTCCAGGGTGGCTTCAATCTTTAAGCGAATGCTACTTAGTCAGGACACCCAACTGTGAGGGACAAAAATACAACTCAATTCCTTTAAGGCAGAGGGAAGCTTCTGCTCAAATAAAGAATCTACAGGTTGAACAGCCAAACTATGAAGAAGCCTCTGGAACATTAGGAATCTCAAATTCAAAAGTCAGCAAGACTCTCCCTGTTGTTCCTTATGCCCATTGTGTCCTCTCTTACTTTGGTTTCCTCAGCATGAGAGGAACACCACTAAAAACAACGCCTGTCTTTTATTTATATCCTATGCTTTCCAGTACCAGATAGTGAAACCCCAGATATCTGGTATTTGTAGAGACAGTGGGAACACGAGGTTAAGGGCATAATTCTATAAAATGTGTGCTCCCCCTCACATGCTTTCTTTTCCAAGAAGCAATTTATCTGTAGCCCTGACTGGCTTAAGTCCACAGGATATGTTACATTCCTCAGCAAACTACCTGTTATCTACAGGAGAAATGCACGTCTGAAATGCTGAAATGCCAATGATAAGAACACAAGTTACCCTGAAGCCAGGGTAGGGAGGGGGACTTTTGTGACCCTTACGCAGACCAGATCCCAGAACTCAGGGAGATAAGGATAATTCCCACAACAAAAAATCTGTAAGAATGGGTTCCAAACAGAACTAGTCAGCATGGGCCAAAGTGACTTAGAGGTGTCCTGACAGTGGGGACTTAAAAGTCTGATGTCAGCCTGCTGTCAGTTAAAAGTCAGGCGATGGATCTGGGCAGGATTCTCTGAAAACTCCTCTAGCCCCCCTAATAAAGCTAGAGAGCAGGGGAGGTGCACTGTCACTCTCCTCTCTGAGAGGACCCACTCTTTCCCTTGAGAGGGTCTCCTTTCCCCCTTTTCCGTTCTTTCTAATAATCTCTTGCCTGTTACTCTGAGCAACATATCTGAAATCTTCCTGACTTTAGTGCAGCAATCAGGGTTTAAGCTAGGCGTGGTGGTGCACACCTGTAACCCCAGCCGTTCAGGAGGCTGAGGTGGGAGGATTGCAAGTTCAAAGCCAGCCTCGGCCACTAAGTGAGGCCCTAAGCAATTTAGAGAGACCCTGTTTCAAAAAAAAAGGGGGGCGGTGGCGCTGGGGTGTGCCTCAGTGGATTGAACCCCTGGGTTCAATCCCAGGTACCAAAAAAAAAAAAAAAAAGAATTGGGTTTGAAGGTACTACCTCAGTTTCCTGGAAGGTCCCAGCCCTATAATATTATTTGCTTCAAAATACTTTGGGAGAGGAAAGAGAAAATGGTGGAGTAGTTTTACCCATAAACTGATAATTGTTGAAGCTTGATATTACATGCATATGGATTCATTATGTTGCTCTATACATTTTTGTATATGTTGGAAATTTTCATTAAATTAAGAAAACTCCCTGGAAGGAATCATGTGAGTCTGTCTTGAAGCAGGCACTTGCCTGTTTCCAAGCAGCGGTGGCCAGGTATGAGGTGACAGGAGACTTTGGCACTCTAGTTAGAACCTCAGGATTGAGATACTGGGGTAGGAAATGAAGTGCTCTTTCCAGATAAGGGAGAAGGAAAGGAAGACTCCTGGACAGAGATGATCCACCCATGGCGATTCCTGACTTTTTTTTTAATGTTTTTACATGTTGATAGACCTTTTATTTTATTTATTTATTTATTTATATTCTGTGCTGAGAATCGAGCCCAGCATATTACACATGCCAGGCAAGTGCTCTACCACTGAGCCACAACCCCAGCCAGATTCCTGACTTTTAAGGACGAGCCTTCATGTCCCTCCTGGGTTCATGTTTCTGGTCATCATCAGACTGTCCAACTAGATATTCCATGCTTATCTCTAAGTCAACTTGATCAAAGTCAAATTCCTGATCATCTCCGGCTCCTGTAATGTTTCCATCACTCAGTCACTCCAAGCACATGTTTCTGAGTCATATTCAACTGATCTTTTTGCTCATAATCCCCATATCTCAGTTTTGTCAATTCTGTCTCTGAAATAATTATCTACTTTATCCCTATCTCCCTATTCCCAGCTCCACTTCACCAAGTCAGATGTCTCTTAGCCTCAATAGCTCCAAAGTCCACACTCCCTTATACAACACCTAACAACTCTGTACCATACCAGTGTTATCTTCTCACTCCTATGCCTCCAGTCTTCAATGGTTCCTCACAGTTCCATAACAAACACGCCTTAACAACCTTAAGTTCTTACAAAGCTTCTTGCCCTTCATTCACATGGACATTTATTCTTCTGTACTTTTCGTATGCTATTTCTTCTATGTGAATACATTGGCCTAATCCTGTAATACTGGGCTTAAAATACACCTCCTTCATAGAACACCTTTACCTTTCTTTTCTTTCTTTTTTTTTTTCCATTTTTTTTAGGGATATAGAACACCTTTTTGACTTCTCCAGAAGTGGTCACTCCCTTTTTTGTGCTCAGACATCCTTTTAGTATGGCATTTCTGCTGTTATACAATACTTATCTTTTTTTTATATTCATTTCCTATTTCTCAGCAGAAACCCAATGTTAATCATAATGAATACATTTCTTTTTCTTTTCTTTTTTTTTTTTTTTTTTTTGGTGGTGGTGGGGATTGAACCCAGGGCCTTGTGCTTGCAAGGCAGGCACTCTACCTACTGAGCTATATCCCCAGCCCATGAATACATTTCTTACAGACAAGGTAATGAGAAAATTTTTAAAAATACAAATCTGAAAGTCTCTTCTGATTTTTGCAGATCCCAAAATTCTGATTGTCCTCTATTGAAGATTACACTTTGCACCTTGACAGGGAACTCTCTCTTGAGACAGTCCATTCTTCTATCTTTGCCAAGTCCTAAAAGTATCTTCCTTATCCTGACCTTGGGCTTCTTCTCTCTGCAGTTCTTGCCAGTTGGTCCAACTCTATTCTTCATAGGAATAGAAGAAGCTACTGAAGGACCACCCAGGCTTCTCTAACCTGTCTTTAGTTCTTCAAACTACACACCAAACATTCTTTCAAGAACTCCTCATAAGGCGTGGCTTTGAGTCTCAGTCCTCTGTACATACTCCAGCTTGCCTCAGTCTCTTTGGCTCTGTGACTGTGGAGCTGTGCAGTTGCAGGTGTGGTCTGGCTGAGAACAGGGCATCCTCCTGGTATGAGGAAGAAGACACATGAGCAGGATCGAGGGCACAGCCGGCATGACATAACATGGTATAGTTTTTATAGCACGGCTCAGCCCTTGCCAAAGAACACAGGAGACTAAAGTTTGTACTTATCTGGGACTGGCAAGGTAAAAGGATCACAGAGAAGGGAGCCTGTCTTGAAATCTATGCATTCAATACCATCTTCTTCATAACATCATCTTCAGAATAGTCTCCCCCTTCTTTGAAGACTTTGACCTCAAAGTAGATTTGTTGGACTTTCCTTTCTATGGTCTCAGAATTTATTGATTTTTAAATCATGATCTCTTTTTATTTGAGGGCAAGACATTTTTTACATTATTTTCCTAATAATATACAGCTTAAAATTTGATAAATTATTGATTTCTTTAATGGAGATTACACAAAGGAATAAATTTAACCTTATCTTAAAAATAAAAAAATTCAAAATATTTAAAAATAAAATAGAGGGGCCGGGCATGGTGGCGCACGCCTGTAATCCCGGCACTTGGGAGACTGAGGCAGGAGGATTGTAAGTTCAAAATCAGCCTCAGCAACTTAGCGAGGCCCTAAGCAACTCTGTGAGACCCTGTCTCTAAATAAAAATACAAAATAGGGCTGGGGATGTGGCTCAGTGGTGGAGTGCCCCTGGGTTCAATCCCTGGTACCAAAAGAAAAAAAAAAACAACAAAAACCATTCAATTAGAAGTGAAACTTGGACAGAGCTACAGACCCACAGACCATGACCATATTTGGGGGTCAGGCACTGCATTGGGTCCGAAGGATAGGATGATAATTGAGACCAACATTATTCCTTAAAGTTTAATGAGTGTAGGAAGTAAAGAGTATAATTTAAGAAAGCGAGGGCTGGGATATAGCTCAGTTGGTAGAGTGCTTGCAAGCACAAGGTCCTGGGTTCAATCCCCAGGACCGCAAGAAAAAAGAAAAAAGAAAAAAAAAAAAAAAAGAATGAAATTGAGAGAAGATTCTTATGAGGGGGAAAGTGACTAGAGATAAAGTTAGGAAAGAAAGGACTTTAAGCCCATATGAAAAAATTTACACTTTGAATTTCGATTTTATCAAGGGTATACCATTGAAGGACTTTAAGCAGGATACATTAAGAAGAATTTTGAATATGACACTTTGAATATGATCAAATATTAATGGGGATCAACAATTGAGGAAGAGACTAGAAGCTAAAACAGCAATCTATAGAAGAAAGGATCATAACTTGGATTATGGCATGGAAACAAGCATTCAATGACAGTTTAGAGTGAGAATGGAAAGACCCAGATCATTTGGAAATAGAGGATTAGGAAGAAAAAGGAATCAAAGACAATGACAATATTTCTGGTTCTGGCTTTTGGGCAGTACCATTCACTGAGTTGGGAACACGGGTGGTGCAGAGCAGGGATGGGAGGGTCTAGTCAGGTAGGATGGGGTTCAGCTCATTTGTGGGAATGTCAAATAGAAAGGGCCTGTGGATCCTTCAGTGAAGAGGTCAGGGGGCAGGCAGAGCAGCAGTTTGGAGATGAAAGGAGAAGGGTGGACGAGTGTTCAAGATTTAGAAGTTGAGATTGCATAGGGAAAGATCTCAAAATGAAAGTACACTTCTGCACATAAATCTGTGAAATAGAGTGTAGAAGCAAACTGCAGAGTATGCACATATTTTTACATCAACCCCTTCCATATTCATTTCACAACAATCTTTTTAAAATAAATAAATCAGGGTTGGGGATATATCTCAGTTGGTAGAGTGCCTGCCTCGCAAGCACAAGGCCCTGGGTTCAATCCCCAGCACCGCAAAAATAAATAAATAAAATAAATAAATCTTGGGGCTGGGGCTGGGGCTCAGTGGTAGAGCATTTGCCTAGAATGTGTGAGGCACTGAGTTCGATTCTCAGCACCACATATAAATAAATGAGTAAAATAAAGGTCTATCAACATCTAAAAATATTTTTAAAAAATAAATCTTGCAGGGTGTGGTGGCACACGCCTATAATTGCAGTGACTCAGGAGGCTGAGGCAGGGGGATCACAAGTTTGAGGGCTAGCCTGGGCAACTTAGTGAGACCCTGTCTCAAAATAAAAAATAAAAAGGGCTGGGGATGTGACTCATTGATAGAGTATCCCCAGGTTCAATCCCAGTATGTATGTATGTATGTATGTATGTATGTATAAATAAATAAATAAATAAATAAATAAATAAATAAATAAATAATTCTATTAGCGTTCAGTAATCTGGAGGTTTTATTCTGACAAATTGAAAATATATTTGTCTACTTTAGGGACATGGAAACATCATGATCAAATGGGAAATTGGGTATACCTATAAACATTTTGATGAAAGGTAATGTCATTGTTATAAGCATTGGAGTCTCAGCGATTGATTTAGAAATTATTGAACTTAAAATTATAGATCCTTCATTCTTGATTTTTTACATTTTTTTCTCTTCTATTTAGGTCAGGGAAAAACTTTGCCAGGCACTACATACTCAGATGGATTTACCAAAATCCTGAGTATGACAAAGAATCCAGTATGTCTTAGAACTGCCTATTGGTGAAAAAGTACACACGCCCTCAGACAGAAAGACAAGCAGGCAGGCCAGCAGGCAGACAGATGGTACCCACGGCAAGAAATTCTTTTTAGTTATCAAAACTCTGAAGAAGACCTATCATCATTTCCTAGGGCTAAGCCCCATCTCAGAAGTTAGTGGGATGCAAATTATTTGACCTGTCTCTGCATCAAAGGTTCTTGCCATGCTTTGGGGCATAGCAGACACAATCATTCCATAATCACAGGTAGCTCTGGGGACTGGCTTCAATTAGCCAGGCTGCTTCTCAGTTATCATTATATTATCCATATTTATAGCATTTGACATTTTCACAGTGCTCTCTAATCATATTGTATGTGGGTTGACAATCTAAATTTCTAAACATACTTGGGATGCCAGATGTTCCTGTTCTCTGGACCTTCCAGATAGAGCAAGAAGATATGGATCAGTTGCCCAATGACAGCAGTGAGAGTTCCTTGGCACTTGGGCAAGTTCTTGGTGGTTGAGCATCCACCCTAAAACAGGGGTCTATGTGAAGAGGTCAATGGGTCACTGCAACACTGTATTAAAGGCAAAAAGACATCACCATCTTAAGTTCAGGGCTCGGAGGGCTGACTTGCCTGGCTAGTTCAATGGCACCTCTGGAGACTAGTCTTGGCAATCAAGACCACTGGCTATCAAGGCAAGAGCCATTGCTGGCTTCTGTTACCTGCTAAGCTGAGTCAACTTTGGCTTCCTTGTTCATTCTCCCCTGAGCAGAAAGTTTTCCAGTTTCTCCTGGTCTCTTGACTGGATAGTGGAGATCAGGATGGGGAAGGGAGCCTTGTCTGAATCTGAAATACTGAATATAGGACCCCACCACCTTATGCCTCCTGATTTATCTCCAAGACTTGAGCATAGACTCTAAATGTAAGGATTCTGGCAATATCTGCTTATGAATGAATAATACCATTTTGATTTATAGCAGTCCTAAGGAAAAACTGACACAAATCATAACAGTCATCTCAGTCAGAACAGTAACACCCAACTTGAGGTGCAGATACATGATTTTCTTTGTCTAGTAAACCCCGAATCTGTGGCAGAATCATATGGAAATGATATTTCTCTGTCATTCCCTATCTGTGTCTCAGAGGTTGACCCCTTCCAACCTTCAAGAATTCTTTCATTATAAATCACAACATTCATCCCCAAGTTTGTAGATCTGGAAATTATTTGAACACAGGGCTGGATTTGTTAGAAATGATTTTTGCATTAAATATGAAACCAGATAAATGCTAAAGTGTGTGGTGTTTGTGGTTTTTTTCCTTCTGACTTAATAGTGAATATTATGCTTAGGTCTGACTTTCTTAATTAGATGAGTAGTTTTAAGGGAGAATAAACAGTCCTGGGATTCCCTCCCAGAGATCAGTGTTTGATCAAGCATGACTGACTGGTTTGGCAAAGGTCATGACTCAGCAAAGTTCTTTTTTAACAAGTAGCTTTCTGGTAATCCAGCTGTGCTGCTGTTGGACATAGGTCACTTCGACACAGGGGCATTTGATACCTAAGCTTTCCTTGTTAACCCATTCAATCCTCTTTCTCCACTGTTCTCTGCAGGTAACCACCACAATGGTCTGACCTGGTGAGAAACTACTTCAGCTTCCCTACTGTGACCTCACTCTCTGCTGGAGTGTGGATGTTGAGTGTACCTCAAAAGTCATGTGTTAACAGCTTGGTCCCCAAGGTAGCGCTTTTGGGGGGTGGCAGGACCTCTAAGGGATGGGGCCTAGTGAAGGATCTTTAGGTCCTTAGGCATGTATACTTGCAGAGGTATAGGGGGTCTTGGACTCTTCTGCTTCTCCTCTTTCGTTTGGTGGCATGGGTGAGCAGTTTTGCTTTGTCATTCATTCCTGCTTTGAGGTATTGCCTTGCCACAGACCCAAGAGCAATGGAGTCAATTGATCATGAACTAGAAACTCCAAAACTGTGAGCCAAAACAAATCTTTTCTCCTTGTAAGTTGATTGCCTTGGATATTTGTTATAGTAACTGAAGCTGACTAACGCACTACGTCTTCACCTTTCTTCTCTGGTTTATACCTGACCCTGTAGATGAAGTTTCATCTTTGGCCAAGCTGTTCCTCTGCTTGTCCCTTTAATTTTTACTGCCCTCCTTTTTTTCTTGCTCCAGGAGGCATCCCTTTCTGAATCTTCAACTTCTTCTTCCTGTATCCTTTCTTCTGTCTGTAAAAATACCAAGTCTTTTTTACCATAGACAAGAAATTCCCTTCCTTCAAAACAAAATGGAATCATATTTCTCTTTTATTCTTCACTGTCAAACTTCTCTAAACCATGTTTTGTATCTATATAGTGCATTGAAAAGTGTCCAAAATTGATGTCCACCTTGATCTTCAGAAGATGACATTATTTGGAAATGCAGTCTTTTCAGATTTAATTAATACCTAGATAAAAGCATCATGAATTCATGGTGGGCCATGAATCCAGTGACTGGTGTGACCATTTGAACAGTATGTGTGGCTTTACAACCAGACCTTGGCACTAAGAATGTTCCTGACTTAGCTTATGATAAATCAGGTACAGTCAGGTGCACAATGTACATGCCTGTAATTCCAGTGACTCAGGAAGCTGAGGCAGAATGATGGTAAGTTTGAGATCAACCTTGACAATTTAGCAAAATCTTGTCTCAAAATAATAACTAAAAATGACTGGGGGTGTAACTCAGTGCTAGAATGCCCTGGGTTTGATCTCCCCTACTCCCCGCACCTCAAAAAAAGCAGGTACATACCAGCTTGGGTAAAGTCGCTTTTGTCCTAACTAGTATATACGCCCCTCCTTCTCACCCAAATTGCAAGGATCCATTTGGTCCTGCTGCCACCCAGGACCATAAGTCCCCCAATAAGTCAAACTCTGTGCAGTCCTGGATCTGTCTGCCCCTTTCTTCAGTCTCATGGCACATTGGGCCTGGTCCTCATAGGCTAGGGCCAGGTTATTCTGGAACACTGTGTCTTTACAAAAGAAAAGGGAGGACTATTTGGTTACACAGAGAGTCACAGAGAAGAAGGCCACGTAAAGACAGGCAGAGAGCCGGGCGTGGTGGTGCACTCCTGTAATCTAAGCCACTTGGGAGGCTGAGTCAGGAGGATCGCGAGTTCAAAGCCAGCCTCAGCAACTTAGCGAGGCCCTAAGCAACTCAGTGAGACCCTGCCTCTAAATAAAATACAAAATTGGGCTGGGGATGTGGCTCAGTGGTGGAGTGCCCCTGGGTTCAATCCCTAGTACCAAAAAAAAAAAAAAAAAAGAAACAGGCAGAGACTGGAAAGTTGCTACAATAAGCTAAGGAATGTCTGAGACCCCCAGAAGCTGTCAGAAGCAAGAAAAGATTCCTCCTTAGGAACTTTTAGGAAGGATAATCTTGATTTTAGGCTCCTAGATCCCACAAGTGCAAGACACTATGTTTCTGATATTTGTCACCCAATTTGTGATAATTTGTTATAGTAGACCTAGGAAACTAACGCAATCCACTTTGTCCTCTTCTCTGCCAGATGCTTGATCAGGAATAGTATTCAAAATTTTATTGAGCAACTAATATATTCCTAGTTCTTCAAACCTACACCTGATCTGATCTTTATTCTCTTAGAAGGTTCTGTTATCATCCAAATGTATGTAGATGAGGTAACTAAAATTAAGAGTGCCTACTGAGGATCACACAGATAGTAAATGGTAGAGTTGGGATTCAGGCCCAGGTCTTTCGGATTCCACAGTCTAAACTCTCAATTATGATAACTGATCACTGAGTAATTTTTAGTTCCTCACAATTTGGCTCCCATTCAATTGAACATGTTCTCTTGAAGATGGCACGGTTCCTTCATAAGTTTATCATTGATTGTCTTTATGTTCCACCCGACACCTTATCTAATTGGCATGGGGAAGCCTTTCTTTCTTCACCCTCACCCTTCACTGATGTCTTTGCTGGCTCTTCTTCCTTTATCCCTAACTGCAGGCATTTCCCTGTGGCATCTTCTTAACTTTCTTCCACCTCTACACTCAAGGCCCCAGAGACCCCCTTGGTTTTATTATCACTTCTACTTTGAAAGCTTCCCCAAATGTCTCACAAACATTGCCTTCTCTAAGGGGTTTCAAACTTGCATAGCTATCTTTTTCTTATCTCCTCCACATGTTCTTCAGTGACTCACTCATATTGTCTTCTTTTCAAATGTGCTTCTCTCTCTAGGTTTCCTCTGATGACAGGATCATCTCTACTCATATCCAGATGTCCTCAAGGCTCATGGTCACATTTAGCCCTCCTCCCCTGCTCCACCATGTAAGTTTATGCATTGTAATTTTTCTTTCTTAACCTCTTGCAAAAACTCTCCTCTTCTCTCCAACCTATTTTCAACCACCAAGTCAGACCCCACCTCTCCGGTTTCTCACACTGGCCTCCTACCTGTCATTGTCCCAATCTCCAAGCCATCATGCACACTATGGCTCCTATTGTATTTCCAGAACACATTACTTCCCTGATTGAAAATCCAAGATGTTTCCCCACCCCTAGGTGCTGACCCTGATATATCCTAATTCATCCATAACTGAGTCTCCAAGTATAAACCCCAGCTTTATCTTACACCTCTTAGCCACATCTTAAGTATTCCCTAGCACAGTTTCCCCATCTTTGGCCATTATTGCTCCTTCCTCTAGCCTTTTAGACATTTTTCCCTTAATCACCCCTCCCTATGTGTTTACATTTTGTGGCACTTCAGAAAGCCACAAACCCTGTAATACCGAAGATTATTTTCTTCTGGAGGGTCAGTTTCCACTAGGAGGCCATATCACTCCCCACACATACTCTCTCGTTGTGAATGCACACCTCAGAATGATTATCAACCTGAAATCGGAATCAGATTCCAATTTCTGCTCTGAGATATATAAGCTGTGTGACTGTGGGGACTATATTCAATCTCTCTGATCTTCAAAGTTCCCAGTTCAAAAAACTGAGAACTTTGTTGAGCCCATATCACACTCCAACTCTCCTTTTCCCTGGGCCTATTTTCCTTTCCTCCCTTCCATGTCACAAATGCTGGTGACAAGAGCATTCCTGAGAAACTTCCCGCCCACTGAGGTTTATCTCAGAGTGTGCTTCCTGGGGAGCGAAGTGTGGCTGCTCTCCGTGCACTGCCGGCACAGAGGCAGGCTGCATGAATGTGAACCCTCTCTGTCCTATTCTGATCAGCCTCCTGGGCTGCTGCTTACACTGCACATTGCTACACTTTCTGGATACTTTCCTCTGTTCCTAAGTCTTCTTCTTCTTGAAGCCTTTGCTGACAGCCTGCTTTTCCGTGGGTGTAGGGCAACTGCCTCCTCGATGCGCCACAGCATTTTCTATTTACCTCTTTTGGCACTTACCTTGCCATACTGGCACCAAGCAGGTGGCGATGATGGCTGCATGACTAGCTGGTTCTGCCCGTCTAGCAGGATATTTGCTGCTGTCAGAAACTGGGTCCACCCTCTTGGTGCCCATCCCAGGTCAGAGAAGGTGTCATTTCCAGAAGGTCATTTCCAGATTCCAGCTTCTGCCCCCACTTTGTTTATTATGTTTCAATAAAACCATTTATCTAAGTAGCACAACATTTCCCTTTTGTTAGAGGCCATGCCACAGAAGGTATTGAATGCTAGGAGTTTGGGCTTAGTTGGTAGTCAGGCCAATTGTTTTCAATGCTTTGGAAAAATGGAGCAGGATTGCTGGGCATGGTGGCACAGGCTTGTGATCCAGCTGCTCAGGAGACTGAGGCAAGAGCATCACAAGTTCTAGGCCAGCCTGGGCAACTTCACGAAACCCTGTCTCAAAATAAAAATTAAAGGGCTGGGGATATAGCTCAGTTGGTAGAGTGCTTGCCTCACAAGCACAAGGCCCTGGGTTCAATCCCCAGCACCACATAGAAAATAAATAAATAAATAAGAAAATAAATAAATAAATAAAAATTAAAAAGGGCTGGGGATGTAGCTTAGTAGTGCACCCCTGTGTTCAATCCCCAATCCCAAACTAATAATAATAACAGAAAAAAATAGTATTTGACTTAGCTATTAGAAAGCAATTGGTGTTCTTCCAGAGAACAGCCTACAAAGAGTTATGGTGGTGATTCCCAGTGAAACCCCCTGGACAGCTTCAAATACTGATGCCTGTCTCCCCAGACCAGAGACTGGGTTTCGGATGTTTTAAAAGATGCTTAGATAGTTTTAATGTTCAGACAAGTTCGGGAACTCCTGGGTCATAGGAGTTTTGGATATCAAGACAGTAGAGACAGCCAGTGTAGATCATCCTCCAAGATTTGATAGCAAAGTGACAAGGGCATAAGGAAGCTTGAGTAGAAAGATTTCAGGAAAGTGAGGGTTGATTTAGAGCCTTGTTAGTTGAAGGGGAGATTCAGGTGCCAGTGGAGATTGAAGCTGACAGACACAGTGGGAAGCTTCTACAATCTTCCCTGGAGTGATGGGTCAGTGGCACTAGTGGAGGGTTTTAAGAGGGAAAAAGGAAAGACTCTAAGACAGGAGGGATTTTGACAGGCATGGACCAGAATCACAGACTCTGGGTATTTTGCCTTCTACCAATAAAAAAAAAAAATGTATATATGAAAAACTACATTTTATAACCACATTGATTTAAAGATAAATATTACATTTTAAAATATTTTCTTTGGAGAGTTCTAATTTTTTGTTATTTTTAATAAATATGCTACTTTATTTAAAAATAAAAGACATGTAAGAACTACAGAAAAAGCAAATATGTTTTGCAAAGAGCCAACATCACTTAATTCTCTAGAAGTTTTCCATTGCACAAAGATGTACTTTATGCTTTTTAATGCCTACATATCTCTATGTTGGTATTAAAATTTTTTTATTGACTTTTATTGGTACATTATAGTAACACGTAATAATTGGATTCATTTGGACATAATCATAGTTGCATGGAATTTACTCTATGGAAAGTTCTAATTTAAAAAGATAGCAAAACATTTTTTGTGGGTCTCAAAGAGTCTTGTCGACCCTAGTCACTCTGCCAGGCACTGCCTAATAGATAAGTCAGCCCACACCACAGAGGGAAGTTGAGAAAAGACCCATGGTGTCATCTCAATTTTAATAAAGTCTGACACGCCATCACCTACAGACAGGGAGCAAGGCAGAGCTGGACAAGAAGGGGGGCAGATTTGGAAGAGCTGTTGGCAAAGGAGAAAGGATGCCAATGAGAAGGTTGCCAAGCAACATCAGACAGAGGGAAACAGGAGGTTGCCCAGTTGGACCTCATGTTGGAACTGATCCATCCTGTTTGTAGTGTTATCCAGCCGTTCTTGGTACTCCTGGAAGAAGGGAGCTGGCAGATGCTTTTTCACCTCCACAAGGCCCAGGGGCATCCCTCCTGAATCAGATAGGATTATTTCTTTTCTAAATATCCCAATGTCTCTCTGTTACCTATGAAATAAATTAAAAACCCTTTAGTATGGCACCATTCTGAAAGCAATAATGTTCATTAGAGGAAACATGGAAACCACAAGGGAATAAAAATTTAAAAATAAGCCATATCCATGGTCTTCTAGCCAAAGACAACTGCCGCTAATAGTTGAGGATTGCTCCAATCTCTCCCCCAACCACTGTGCATCTCTTGTGTATTGTATGGTACAGCTGAGAACATGCCATATACCTTATATTAGGGAACTAGTGTGATTTTAGATAGCAGCAACAGAAACTGTGCAGAATAAAGAATGCAATTATTTCCTTTTGCTTTGCTTTTGTTGGGCTCCCTGGGGAGTAAGAAGTTTGAGGCTGAGCTTCTTTTTAAAGAGGTTGTCCAATGAAGTGGATCACATTAGAGGCACGAAAACAGCAATATAAGGCCTTTTCAGTTCAGCTTTGGCCTCTGATTTTAATTTCGCCTCCCATTGTGTATGGCTTTACCTTTCCTTGTGCATCACCTACTAGTTCCCCAAGCATCTAAGCAGTGAAGTTCCTCTGAGTTCTCTGCACTGTTCTTTTTGCTTAGTATGGTCCCTGCTTCCCTCAAAGCTTAGCTCTTCAAGAATCTCTAGCACCAGCCCCACAGAAGAATGAATCATTGTGTATTCTCAGAGCACTTCCAGGATTTCTCCTATCACAGCTACCAGAGAAGTGATATAAGAATGATGACAGTTATTTTTGCATGGAATTTCTCCCTGAGGGCAAGTCAATTCTGTGATTCTTCTGTAAAACTTCCAAGGTTCCTAGAAAATATCATACCTCTCTCTATATATTTAGTACAGGGAATTGAACCCAGGGGTGCTTTACCACTAAGCTACATCCCCAGCCCTTTAGTATTTTTAAAATTTTGAGACATGGTCTTGCTAAATTGTGTAGGGCCTCACTAAGTTACTGAGGCTGGCCTTGAACTATTGATCCTGTTGCTTCAGCCTTCAGTCACTGGGATTATAGGCACAAGTTTATATTTATTTTTATTCATTATATGTACCTTGTTCCAGAAATGATTTAAAAAGCTTACCAGGATACCTAAAATGTACGCTCGAAAATTATAAGGAGGATTTACTTATTTCTACTTATTTACTTTTTTTTCTTCTTCAGTAGCAGGGATCGAACCCAGGGGCTTTCTACCCCCAAACTACATCTCCAGTCCTCTTTTATTTTTTATTTTGAGACAGGGTCTTGGTAAGTTGCTAAGGGTCTTACTAAATCGCTGAGTCTGGCCTTGAATTTGCAATCATTATGCCTCTGCCTCCAAAGTTGCGGGGATATATGGGTATATATCACTTCACTCAGCATAAGGGTTTTAAAAAGAAGGAAAAAGAACAGAGAGGCAACAAAATAAAAATAAAAGACAAGTTACAATTGTAAATGATCATTGCCACACCATCTTTTAGAGAGGCAGCATTTAGCTGTAAGCTTTTTATCAGCCAGAGTGAAGGGGTTAGCTTCCGGACCATGCAATCCACAATGTACACAACTGGACATGGGTGGGTGAGAGTGGGACAATTAATTACTCAATTCTTCTTGGTATAAAAATTAAAAGGAAAGCTGGGCAATTGGTCCACCCCTGTAATTCCAGCTACTCAGGAGGCTAAGAAAGGAGGATCACATATTTGAGGTCAGTCTCAGCAATTTAGAAAACCCTGTCTCAAAATTAAACAACAAATAGGGCTGGGGATGTAGCTGAGTGGGAGAGCACCCCTGGGTTCAATCCCCATTATTAAAAAAAAAAAAAAAAGATGTCATAAAAATATCTCCCGAAGAGGATTTTAGGTCCATGATGAAAGTCAGTTTTCCAATGCTACATAAGAAACTGCTGTAAATCTTGGGAGTCTCCCAAAGGGCTGTGGTCAGATGATGGTTTTTGGAGGCTTCTTCACTTCAATATCATATACCTGGGCTGGAACCACATGATCTGGAGATTGGTAGGTGTCTCTCTCATGCAGACTCTGCATTCCCATGGCTTGAGCTTCCTCACAGCATGACAGTGGACTTTCCCATGGGAACACACTGCAAGAGTCAGAAGGAAGCCCTGAGATTTCTTAGGACCTAAGCTTGGAAGTCTCACATATTCATGGTCTATCATGTATCTGTTTTGCTTATTAAAGCAGCCACAGGCAAATCCAATTTGAGGGGGCAGAGGAAGAGAGTAAACCTCTCAATACGTGAATGGCTTGCACAGAGAGGAAAGGAGTTAGTGGAGGCCATTGTGGAGACCAGCTGCCACAATTCTACCTACAACTTTGGAAGATATGCAGTACATAAAGGCTGTTCCCCATACTTTTTTCCCAGTACAGTCTGAGACTCTGCATCATTCACAAATACATGCTTCTGTTCCCCAAATACTTATTGAGTACACAAAGAAAGTGAGTATAGAGTAATGTTAAGGGCAAGGGTGAATCTAGGCTTTTCCACTTATTCGCTGCTGCAACCTTAGAAGTCACTTATCTTCACTGACGGTTTCCTCACCCATAAGTGGAAGAAAGTAACAGTTATAAATTATAAGGATTGTTGTGAGAATAAGCTGAGTCAATATATGTAAAGTGCATATATCAATATGTTAAAACATGAGTACAGAAATTACTCCAGGGTCAGTTTTCATAATTATCATCAGCATCATTGCTACTACACATCAAGCATTATGCTTTGCAGAACACAATGAGTAGAGAGGAATCTTCTAGAAACAGGCAAAAATGCTGCAGTGTGTCTGCCGCACACCTCAGAACTACAAACAGGATAGTGGTCAACATACAGCAAGCTATTTTCTTATGTCATGCACCGAATGCCATGCATGCATTATCTCTTCTAATCTTAACAAAGCCCGAACAAACCAGGATACACACAGGTTGACCAAGTACCACATCCCCAGCCCTATTTTGTATTTTATTTAGAGACAGGGTCTCACTGAGTTGTTTAGGACCTAAGTTGCTGAGGCTGGCTTTGAACTCGCGATCCTCCTGCCTCAGCCTCCCAAGTGCTGAGATTACAGGCGTGTGCCACCACACCTGGCCGGGAGGGAGGGATTCTTTATGAAACTTTTATTAAAGAACAGAATTTAGTCATGTGCTGTTGAAATCTTTGCAACCATAATTCTTTGAGCTCTTGACAGTTCATAAGGTATTTTCTCCCCAAAAGTATTGTTATCCCCTTTTACAGTTGTGGAAACTGCAGTTTAGAGAAGTTTTTTACCCAAGGTGACAAAATTGGGATTCAAATGCAGATTTAACCCCTTTCTATATCCTTAGGCTCCTCCACTGACCAAAGTTTAGTAATAGAAAGGGGGTTCTAAAAGATAATAAAATCTGGATATCCCATCTTTTTACTGATCTGTATAGCACAGAATGGAAGCCCAATAATATTTTGTTATATATGTGATCTAAGCAGGGAAGATTGGCAAAGTGGATACAGCTGAGGACAGGGGTAGAGGCAGGATGCCTATTAAGGTGCCAGTGAGAACATTCCTGACACAATTCCCCAAGAAACCAAGGCCAGGAAGAGCATTCTGTATTATCAGATCAAGGAAGGATTGGGTGATGGACATTGGAGGGGGGTCAGTAGGAGGGAGAAGAGTGACAGAACAGTTAGGGAAGGGTCTGCCCAACCTCTGAGGAATGACAGTGCCACATGATCACAAAGTGCAGGGGAGTGACAATATTTATGGATAGTCTAGTAGAGAAGAAGTGGAAAGGACAGAGGAGACATGGCAATGGAGAATTGTGAAGTCAGGTTTCATGGGGACAACCTGGCTATGAGGACTATTGCCACCAATATGGAAGGGAGAAACAGAAAAGGGAGGAGAGGAAGAGAGTAAGTCTGCTGCAAATATCATCATGGAAGACAAAAGCATACCCTTGGGCTCTACAGGTGGATCAGTCATGCTATTCAGAGAAACAGAACCAACGGATCATGCAAAGGGAAGTACATAAGAGGAGACTTATGGGAGCTGGCTCACAGTTATGATGGCTGAGACATCTCATCATCTGCTGTCTGCAGACCAGTCATGCAGTTTAGTCCAAAGGCCTGAGAACTAGCAGAGCCAGGGTGACTCCTAGTCTGAAGTCAAAGTCTGGCAACCAGGAAGGGCAGGTAGGAAGGATGGAGGAGATGTCAATGGGACAGAATCACCCTTCTTCCATCTTTTTGTTTTACCTCAACAGATCAGAAAAATGTGATTCTGCCCATTTTTATTCCATCTACTGGTCCAAATGCTAATTATTTGCACTTGATATCCTTACAGACACACACAGCTATCTAAGCATCCCTCAGCTGGGTCAAGTTAACACATAAAGTTAAGCATCCCAGTAGGTACCAACATTGATACCATATCACATGGACTCCACAAGGAAAAGATGTATGAGGGCCAGGAGCGAGTTGTGGAAGGTCATTGAGGATGGGCCATGGGTCATCTTGTTCATTTTTATATTTTATGCAGAAATCTTTCTGGCTCATAGTAGTTCTTGGGAGAACTTTGCTCAATGCAATTGTAATAACATTACTTTGTTCTTATGTTAATAGAAAAGTATCTTTGGGATGTTAATTTCTTAAGTGTCTTAAAATAACTAGAACATCTTTATTATTCTAAAGTACCTTCTTTTCTCCTTTTAAAATTACACTTATTATTCTCTTTAAATTATAAAACTAACATATGCTTAGAACTTCCAGAATATCTGCATATACCAGAAACAATCAACCAAGCAAACCATAATAAATCTCCCTCCTCATTGTGCAGTAACATTTTTTCCCTGGTCTTTCAAAGTATATTTACCTTGTGAAGGTAGTTTGTACTCTATTTTCACTCAATATGCTCTGGATGTTTTCCTACATAAATACAGTTCTTCAATTTCCATTTTAGTGGCACATATTAGCCTATTGTCTGAATGTTTTTTGATGAACTCATTTTTCTTTGCTATTATAAACTATACTGTCATAAACATCCTAGTATTTTTTTTTTTTTTTTTTTTTTGGAAACCGGGGTTTCACCCAGGGGACACTGGCCCACGGAGCCACATCCCCAGCCCTATTTTGTATTTTATTTAGAGACAGGGTCTCACTGAGTTGCTAAGGGCCTCGCTAAGTTGCTGAGGCTGGCTTTGAACTCGCGATCCTCCTGACTCAGCCTCCCAAGTCGCTTGGATTACAGGCGTGCGCCACCACACCCGGCTAACATCCTAGTATTTAAAACCTATGAGAAAAGTGAGTAATTTCCTTTTACTAAATCCCAATCTGAATTACTGGAATAAAGTTGGTGTATTTTTAAACCTCTTGGTATCTATTGTCAAGTTCCCTTCCAGAAAGTTAGACCAATTAACACTTCTGCCAGAAAATTGTACATGAAAAAGCCTACACTCTCACAGGGTCCAATAGAGTGCTCGTTTGTCTTTTTCTTAAATATTTGAGTCAATCCATGGATAAAAATACATTTTTAAATTTGCTTTGTTTTTAAAATTAATGACTCTAAACTTTTTTCAAAAGCTTATTGGTCATTTGAACTATGTTTTTTTTTTTTGTATTTTGTTTCCCTTCTTTTTGTGGTCCTGGGGACAGAACCCAGGAGTACTCTACCACTGAGCTAATACCCAGCCCTTTCAATTTTTTATTTTGAGGCAGGGTCTTGCAAAATCACAAAGGCTGACTTCAAATTTGTGATCCTCCTGCCTCAGCCTCCCGAGCCGCTGGGATTACAGGCGTGCGCCACCACGCCCAGCTCCTATATGACTTTTATTTTGGGGGCAGGCAGTAAGTCATATTGTTTCATCTGTCAATATTTCAGTATAGAGACAACTGAAAATACAGATAGTCAAATCATCCATCTTTTCCCTTGTGGTTTCTATCTTTGGTATTATGCTAAAAAACAAACAAACAAAAAACACATTTTTATCTACATTTTTGCAGTTGTCTTTGATTTCATTAATAAAAAAAAAAAGCTTTGACCTTTTGGATCCATCAGAAACAAAACTTTTTCAAATATTTAACCAACTAAATAAGGTAGAGTATTCTTACTAACTTGAAACTTTTATCTTGAACATTCTATATGTAAAATACTTCTGCACAGGTCATTTCGGCTTCTCTATTCAGTCTTATGCTGGTATTATTATTTATTTTTTAAATTCCCCGGAACAAGACTATGAATCAATAATACATTGTTTTAATGTGTAACTATTTAGATTCTGAAAAAAAATAAGTAAACAACCCTTAGTATTGCAGCCATTATATTGTTCATTCGTCCCTTAAAATTAGATTTTCAAGGTCAGCATATAAAAGGCTTCCCATTTTACAGTTTGAAAATTATTATTAAGGAAGTGGGGATGTGGCTCAGTGGTAGAACACTTTCCTAACATGCTGGTTCAATCCCCAGCATCTCTCTCTCTCTCTCTCTCTCTCACACACACACACACACACACACACACACACAGACTTGTGAAGTCAAATTTTGGTTGTTGCTTAATTATACATGATCTAATAATTACATCTTTGCACATTAAACAAAAGTGATTAGAAATGACCTGAAATATAATTCCAAAAAATATTCTAAAATGTTTTGAGTTCTCCTGATATGCTAGGCATAAAATAATGTTTGATGATTACAAAAGAATAGACAAGATGGACACAGTCCTATCTTTGAGTGACTCACCAACTCCAAATTCTGTGATCAATTTCAGGGACTCCAGGCCTCCTGTGAAAAATCCACAAATAGGTATTAGGACAGACGAGTCAGACATATAAGTTTGAGGGCTGGGGATATAGCTCAGTTGGTAAAGTGCTTGCCTTGCAAGCACAATGGCGTGGGTTCAAACCCCAGCACCACAGGAAAAAAAAAAAAAAAAGAAATGTGAGTTTGAGGACATAATCATCCATGGAAAGACTTAGTTATAGGATCTGTGAAAACACATTTCAATGGGTACTTGGTGTTTTATTTCTTTCAATCCTTATCTCTGCAGTGCTTTCTCAGCATTTTGTGGATCTCAGAGCTCCCCGAGCTAGGTTTCAGTGACCTCATTCACAGCACTTTGGATAAGAGCCTGAGGCTGAAAAATGTTCTGAGAAAAGATATTTTGCCTTCAAAAGCTTTCAGTTGAATGATGGATCTCTCACCCTAATTAATGCCATCAAAGATCCCTTGGAATAACCTCAAAGTATTATTTACCCTATTTTGAAAATTACAAGTTTTTCATTTCTTTACATTTCATATATGTTTAATAGATAACTCCTTGACAATTGGTTCCATTTTTAGTGATACTTAAATATTTTTCTATGTGGAAACAAGCAGGGTTTATGCATAGCTACTGCACTGTTGATCAACACAATACTCTCTGTTCCTGCTGGAAAGAGATTAAGAATAATGTAAACTCTTTTGCTTCTGATTCTTCAATCAATTAATGTGGCACTAGGTCATAAGTTACAAAACAAAGACATTACCATGTCATAAAGAGATTTGGTTTTTTTCATGTAACACTAAGTCTAGACAAAGACAGGCCAGAACTGGGCAGCTATTTAACAATGCCATAAATAATCTAGATTCTATCTTTCTGTACCACCAACTTCAAATGTGACATTCAAACTTATGGTTGCAAGATGGCTGCTATGGAGCTGGGGATATAGCTCAGTTGGTAGAGTGCTTGTCTGTCAAGCTCAAGGCCCTGGGTTCAATCCCCAGCACCGCACAAAAACAAAAAATAAACCCTGTGACCCAAGCAGGAACAAAGGGAAAGTGCAACGGAAAAAAATCACAGCTGAGACTGGCTATTCAGTCTGACTAGGGTTGGGGGTGTAGCTCAGGGGTACAGAGCTTGTTCAGCAGGTGTAAAGCTCTGGGTTCCATTTCTAGCACCACAAAGAAAAAAGAAAATGTAGTCTTTCCAGAAGATTCTCTAAGTGCTCTCTACTTAGAGCCTATTGGACAGAACTGTATCATGTGAGCATCTCCTCCAGCAGGAGAGGTAGGGTGATTGTATACCTTAACTGAGAGTGCTGTTACCCAGAACAAAGATTTGGGCTCTGTCGGTAAGAAAGATGGGAAGGATGTCACAATTCCCACTAAGGGTGACTTTGATATAAGCTTTGGACCACTTTTATCTTCTTCAAAACTGTAATAATATCATCCACACCAGAAAGCACCACAATTGCTACATTCAATAAATCACTCATTCATTCTTTATCAATTCAGTTAATATTCACTGAACATCGTCTCTATGCTAGTCATGGCAGAAACAACGATGAACAAAAAGTAAAATAGGACAATGTGTCTCAGATTTCACCCAGACAATGAGATTTAGGTTTTAAGCATCAATATCTTTCTCTTATGGTCAATAACAAATGGATAATTCTCTTTTATACTAATACAGTTTAATTTTTATAAATCAAGGTGATCTTAAGCAACTCAACACCCAGAACACTAACACGGAAGACAGTTGAACATGCAATAAAGGGCCAATATTGAATATCAGAGTCCAATATATTCAGCCACATGGCATACTATATAGTTCCATCAATCCTGGCTGGTTTAGCAGGATTCAGAGTTACTCCGGGCAGATTATACTTGTACTTTGACATTCCCCAGGTCAATTCAGTGACTGACTCATGGTAAATACCCAATAAATACATTTGCTGACCTGAATGCAAACTTATCAGAATGATAAGAATTACAGAGAAATTTTTAAGGTCAAAGTGGATAGCTGGTAGTCCCTGACCTTCGCATGTTGTAGGGCAAACTTGCTCTCTGTGCTGTATTACATTCAGGTTTCCCAGTGGAAATGTCAGGGTACACTGACATATTTATAGTGGAGATGTTACAGAGGTACTGAAATACTGAACCTTTTAGTCCCTGGGTAGCACATCTCATCTCAGTGGGTCACACAAACTTCACTACTGGTTATTTGGCATGAAGTGAGAAAGGCTAGCTAGTTCTGCTCTATGGTCGAGAAATTTAGGATCTTAATTTAATACACAAATCAGAACAGACATACTTCCTGGGGAATATGTATTGTTTCAGTCCACCTCTGCAGAGATTCCTAGCAGGATGAAAATAAACGCCAGTCTTTATCTGCTTATTTATTGATTGATATTACACCAAATCATACCTCACAAGTCCTTTGTGGAAAGAGATAGGGTCTAAACAAACAAATATCTGTCACTTTAATTTTTGAAGACTGTCTTTTTTTTTTTTCTCTTCAAGTACTAGGATTTGAACCCAGGATGCTGAGCTGCATCCCCAGCCCTTTTTACTTTGTATTTTGTGCTAAGTTACTAAGACTGGCCTTGAATTTGCAACCCCCTGACCTCAGTCTCCCAAGTGACTGGGATTGCAGATGTATGCCCCTATGACCAACACGAAGGCTGTTTTTTACATCAGCAGCACAAAGTTATGGACTTGAGACTCTCATCACAATCGCTTTTTCATGACCCATGTGCTGTTCAATCCTCATCAAGAGATAGGTGAGATGAGTGGTAGTTGAAAAAGATTGGTCAAGGGATGTGGTAGACACTCTTTCATTTCAGTTCTCAAAATTCTTGTCCTGCATTAGATTGGGAAGTAATGCACTTAGCTGTCACCTTTTTTCCCCACAGAAACATCATCCTGAATCAGGATTCAAGACCTTCTTCAAGTTTCATGAAGAGTTGATATTTTTAAGACATGTTAAAAACAAACAAACAAAACCTGTTGTGAATCTTATGCTGATACCCTAGATTGTAAGGTACCTGAGAGTAGGCACAATTTCATTTTTTGCAGTTCTAACACCTTGGGTGCTGTGGGCAAGAAAAAATTACATACATGTATGTTGAATACAGGAAAAAAAGGACCACAGAAAAGTATACCAATATGTAGCAATTTACAAAACCTTCTTTTTTTTTTTTTTTTTGGTACTGGAAATTGAACCCAGGGGCACTTAACCACTGAGCCAAATCCCCCATCCTTTTTAAAAATATTTTATTTAGAGATAAGGGTCTAGCTGAGTTGCTTAAGGGCCTTGCTAAGTTGCTGAGGCAGGCTTTGAATTTGCAATCCTCCTGCCTCAGACTCCAGAGCCACTGGAATTACAGGCCCAGTTTACAAAGCTTTTTTTTTTTTTTTTTTAAAGGAAATCTAATCCTGTGAAACTAAATTTTGCTTTAGGTGAACAGTTTCACCAAGTGTGACTAACTTTAAAACAGACTTCAAATATATAGTCTGAACAGCCCTAAAAACTTAAAAAACAAAACAACAACAACAAAACTTTACCAGGTTTTAGGGCTGGGGATGTAACTCAGTTGGTAGAATGCTTGCTTGTCAAGCACAAGGTCCTGGGTTCAGTCCCCAGCACTGCAAAACAAAAAAAAACAAAAAACAAAACAAAACAAAACTTTCCCAGATTTTAGAAAACTAAATTTAAATAGTTCAGAAACACCTAAAAAATGTTTCAGTGAAATGTTGTTTTAAAACAAAGTTTTCAAGTTTCCTGAAATCTGTATGGGTAAATTCATTTAGATGAGGGTGCTCAAAACTCTCCTCCTATGAAAGTCACAACAAAAAATTCTCGGCATACATGTGATTTAAATCGCAGGTGGAGTGGAGTTCTGGCTAACTTCTGAGCTCCTAGCTGCCCTGCTGCCAAGCCAGGAAGGGGCCTCCTGCCAATTCCCAAAAGAAAATTTAGGCCACCAAGGCAGGAGGGGAAAGAAAAGTGCTGGATGAATTGGCACCAGAGCACTCACAGTTTCAAGGTATGAGTTATATTTGGAAAAATCAGTTAGAGGTGACTGCCAAGATTATAGTGAATTAAAATCATTTTAAGAAGCCTTTCATGATTAAGACCACTTAAAAACCCTGACCCAAAACAATTCTAGAGAAACTAACACTGTAAAAGACACCTATTAATAGAAACTCTACCCCACAAGAAACAGAAAGGACAACCTCACCAAGGTTTACTGCTAAGTACATTACGGCCTTGTTACAATAGCCGACTTTTATAGACACAGGGATATACTAAAAAAGAAACTCATGTCCTTAGAAAGGTAACACTGTCGCTACACATGCAGAAACATCTGCATGAACAGGGAAATACACCCATGATTGTCCCATCCCACATCACCAGTACCACTCATGGTGCTGAGACAGGTCAGAGAGTAGCACAGACACCAAGATACAAACATTGAAGGTTCATTTTAATTCCTTTCCACTCATTAATTTTCTTTTCAATAGATTTCCAAGAACCTCCGCCCGGCATAAAAACTTGGATTTGGGTGAGGGAATTCCCAAGGGGAGGAGAGCGAAGGGAGCACTCACTCACGAGTGACGCCTGTGTCCCCCTCCCGGAACCAACCCAGCTGCCCGGCGCCCAGGAGTTGTGCTCCAGCACGAGGCACGAGGACGCGCTCTCCAGGCCCGCGAAGGCGCTGCGCCCCCGCATCGCGGCCCAGGGCCGGCAGCGGGGAGCCCCGCCCTAGAAGCAGCCCTGCGCGTCCCGCCGGGGCGCCGCGGCGCGGTAACCCGGAAGCGGCGGCGGGCGTGCGGGAGCGCGGGCGGCGCGCACAGCCGGCCCTGGCCGCCGGCGGCTTTGTGTGCCGCGCGCGGGGCCCGGCCGCCCGCGCGTCGCCCGGGCCGCGGGGCAGCCGCTGACCCGCCCTCCCGCTCCTCCCTCCCGCCGCGGGCGGGCCGCAGCTGCCCTCCTTGCCGCGCCCGCGCGCTCCCTCCTCCCCGCCAGCCACCAGCCAGCCGGGCCGCCGGCGGGCGCCAGGCCGCCCGGATGCCTGAGCCAGGCCCCAGGATGAACGGCTTCTCGCTGGGCGAGCTGTGCTGGCTCTTCTGCTGCCCGCCCTGCCCGAGCCGCATCGCGGCTAAGCTGGCCTTCCTGCCTCCTGAGCCCACCTACACTGTGCTGGCGCCCGAGCAGCGCGGCCCCGGCGCGCCCTCCTCGGCCCCGGCTCCGGCCCCGGCAGCCGCGGCCCAGCCGGCGCCGCAGCAGCCTGAGGAGGGCGCGGGCGCGGGGCCCGGCGCGTGCAGCCTGCACCTGAGCGAGCGCGCCGACTGGCAATACTCGCAGCGCGAGCTGGACGCCGTCGAGGTCTTCTTCTCGCGCACTGCCCGGGACAACCGGCTTGGCTGCATGTTCGTGCGCTGCGCGCCCTCCAGCCGCTACACGCTGCTCTTCTCGCACGGCAACGCCGTGGACCTGGGCCAGATGTGCAGCTTCTACATCGGCCTCGGCTCGCGCATCAACTGCAACATCTTCTCCTACGACTACTCGGGCTACGGCGTCAGCTCAGGCAAGCCCTCCGAGAAGAACCTCTACGCCGACATCGATGCCGCGTGGCAGGCACTGCGCACCCGGTGAGCCCGGCGGGGGTCACCAGGCCCGGCTTGCAGCTGTAGGCAGGCGGTGGGGGTCTCCTGGGCGGTCTGCAGGGAGAGGGCCCTCTCCTCTCCGGTTGTGGGCGAGTGGAGAGCCCCAGGTCGCTGAGGATTCGCATTTCTTCCCAATTCTTGTCCTGCTTTCACCCTCTTGGAAACCTACTAGCCCGCAGGTTGCTGGAGAGCTCAGACCCCGGGGCTGTACAGGCTTTAGCACGCCTAGGTGCCGCAGATCTTTGGGCTGGGTCTTTTGTGGCTCTGGCCACCCTAAGTGGCGGCGTGGGCAGAGGGAACCAACTTGGTTCGTGTTTAGTTTGTATGAGCTGGCCATCGAGACGGAAGGTCCTTAGGCAGAAGTGACCTTGGGCAAGACGCAGGAGTCTCTAGACTTAGGTTTTGGCCCCCGTGAAACGGGGCCAGATGGGATGGCTTCTGAGACTTTCCTGACTGTGAAGTGCCCATGGGGGCAAAGCCTGGGCAGCGTTTCAGGCAGCTGGGGGCTCGGATGGTATGAAGAGTTTGCCTCCCGGTGGAGCAAAAGTAGCTGGCACTGTTTGGATAGGAAGTTAGCTGGTGACCTGGCACCTTCTACAGAGCCTCAGTAAACAGCCCAGGATGAGTTTGAGTCTTACAGAGGTTGGGGAATCTCGTGACCTTGAATTAGCACTCAGAGAAGGATTCGGAAGTATTTATTGAGGGCCTTTTTACATACCAGGCATAACCTGGGTACACGGTTTAGGGGCTAGACCTGGTAAAACAAGCAGACAAAAACCTGAGTGTTGTGGCCAAGTCAGGTCACCTGCTTGTGCTCCAGTTTAGATGTCTGTCACCTTTCCCACCTACCTCATAGCAGTGATGGTGAAGATACCTGAGGTCATGTCTATACAGAGGTTGATTTTCCTCAGAGAAAAGAGTCCTCAGAATAAGCACAATAGGCACTGTTGTTGCTGTAGACCGTTTTATAGTTCTTATCTAAAGCCTGTTTATTCGACGCTTAAGCATGGCCAATGTTAATGATTTTGTTTCCATTTGTATTTGTACATAGGTTCATAAATTATCCTTTGCTTGTCTGGGAAATGGCTTGTCCAATAGGAAAGTACTTGCTTGTTCATGTTCTGAGGTCCTGACAGGATGTCCTCATTTAGAGTATATAGCTTTTGGAAAATGGTTTAGCCAAATGGAGTGTATCATATGCTTATGTACTGAGTCAGAATCCACAAGTAGTTGAAAGCCACCTGTTCAGGAAAGGGTTTCATAAGTATGTGTCAGATTGCTAGAATTTGCCATTGGCATAGGTATTTAATGCAAGGTTGGTTGGCATTAGATCTTTTTTAAGTGAAACATAAAAATCCTACTTCAAGTAGATGTTATTCAAAAATTTCTGTAGAATGTTGCTGCTGTGTGTACATCCGCATTAAAATGAAAGACTTTCGCAAGAACCCTTTGCCCTGAGCAGGTAGGTGTGTCTATGTTGCCACATATGTGAGGCATAGTTACTTCCTGCAGCCTTTTATCATCTTTGGTTGAATTAAGAGACATTGTTTGAAATTTTGAGTTTTGAATTATCTGATAGTGTTCCCAAATTTTGTTCCATCTGCTATTGCCAAATTTTGCTTGTGATTTATGGAATGCTCTACCGGAACTCTCAACTAAAATAGGTTAGAATTTAGTGGCTAAGTGAGAATCTTAAATTTGAAGAAACCTTACAAGTCCTCTGGTCCTGTCCTTTTCAAACTTTGTGATCCTACAGTAAAAAAACTCATTTTACATTTTAATCAAGCACTGTGCTACATTTTTTTTTGGTGCTAGGGGATTTGAATCCAGGGCCTCATGCACGCCAGGCAACTGTGTTACATATTTAAAATGAATGTTTCACAAAACAATGTTTTTCCTTATGGGTGATTCACATAGAGGAATGTGTGTGTTCTGCTTTATTTCACTTAGAAAAGGAAAGAAAAAGAGTGCTCGTTGTAAACTGTTAGATGGATTTCCCAGCTCACATGTGGGTCCTGCTCTTGTCCATCCACCTCATTTAAAAGAATGATAATCTCACCAGCAGTAGGTCTCTTGGCTACTAATTTAGAAATCTTCACACTACCTTGTCGTAATGTGTGTCAGGTACACATATGTGTCTGAGTTGTTCTATTAATGTAGATATTACCTGACTCCCAAACTTAGGTGTCTCTTAACTGCCTTTACTGCAGTTTTTCCTATCTTCTTGTTTCCTATGATTTTTCTTTAATCTGACCTTGAATGCCCATTTGCTGTCCTTTTACAGCTCTGTTCAGGTATTGGCATGTATCCATGGGTCGAACCTCCCCCTCCCACTTGAACCCCCTTCTCTTCTGTGGGGCACTGACCTCCTGGTTCTGGTATTGCTCAGAACATTGATTGGAGAGCTTGCCTTATCCTGAGTCATCTCTGTCTTTGTCCTTAGATTATTCCCCCAGGGACTGTGCTGTGCAGCCCCCAGAGTACCAGGCCGAGTACCTTGCCTCCTTTCACTCCTGGCCCTTTGAATACGTCCTATTCTGAGGCTACCCACCCGACTAGATCCTAATTTGTATTCCCTGTACACCTGGCACTCAGGCCATGTACTTGCACTTACCGCAGTGTTGCTACATCTGTTACTTAATTGTAACCCCATTCAATTCAGAGTTCCTCGAGGAAGGGGACTCTATCTTGTCTTCTCTGTTCCGAGCAACTGGCAAAGTGCCTTCAAATAAAAGGTGCTCATTAAATATTCGTTCAGTGAATTGGCATGTGATGGGTGCCCCATGAACAAATGGGAAACATTTAATTTTTCTTAAACATTTTAAATTTCTTAAATTTCAAAGAGTTGAATCCTATTTTACCTTCTGACTTTAATATCCATAGGTACAACCATAGACAAAAAGAGGTTCAAATCTACTTTGTGTCCGTCATCTTAGTGTTTGTGTAACATTGAAGTGTCAGCATTGAAGAACAGAGCAGCAGGTGACTCACTAGTGCAGTAGGTAAGGCATCAGTCTCATAATCTGAAGAGAGCAGCAGTAACCCTTCACTTATCTTGCTTCCCCACCATTACCTGTTGGTGAGGTTTCCTGTCAGGCTTAGTGAGTTGTTCAACCCTCAGTGGAGGACTTGAAACATGAGTGCTCTCCCGTGCACAGACCCCACGTGGATGCACAAGGCAATGAATGAATCCCCTCAAGAGAAGGTTAAGACTAAGGTGTGCAAGTAATTCACAATTAAGGTTTCAAGAGGCAAGAAAGATGATTTGTTCTTTGACCAATAGATGATTATTTTAAGGATTCAAACCATTACTGAGCAGGGTTTAGAAGAGAGGTAGGGTTTGAAGGAGCCAGGAGAAGTGTGGATTCAGTGTAGAAGAATGTTAGTATGGAACAGGAAGGAGGGGCAGCTAAACCTAAGCATGATGGAAAGTGCCAAGATTAGGACATGTTTTACATTTGCATTTTATCAATAGACTTTTTAAGTATGTTGTAAATGGCAAATAATTGAGGGCATGAATTGCAATTACTTAGAGGTATTTGTGGAAAAAGCACTGTAAAATTCAGGGCTGCCTTACTGGAACCTTGTGATGTTGCTTGAATTGGGGAAGTAAAGTGATTAATCTGTGTAGGTCAAGGGGAGAACACCTGGGTTCAGCCCCCTCAATGCACATCCTTTGAGAATATCTTCTTGGACCTAAGCAGTTGTAGACTGTACAGAAATGGTACTGTGATTCAAGTGGGAAGGAATCAAGCTGGTTTGAAATTATAAACCCAAAGCAAACAACCCAGAGAATGAGGCGTAAAGCAGGCAGAGAGCATTTGAGCCCAGACATTTTAACCTGGAGAAGCAGAAAGGTGGAGTATTTATTTGTGATTCAGTTTGTTACTGATGTACACTGATGTCATCTGCGGAAGTCATCTTTGGAACTTCTGTTTGATGTAGTTGCCAAAGACTATGGAGGCAGAGAAAAAGCAAATGTAAAGAGAGGAAGATAAATAAAAGACTATGCCTAGGTGCAAAAAGCAAATTACAAAAGACTTAATATTTCATTCTTTTATTCATTTGACCAACAAACCATTAATTAGGAAATACACATTTAATAGTGCTGTGCTTGTTTCAGACACTGGAGGTTCTCTTTGAGTATCATTAATCCCAAACTCTTTCTTTACCCCCACTTCCTTTCTTCCTTCCATTAGAGAGGAAAATAGAAGCTTTTTTTTTTTTTGCAGTGCTGGAGATTGAACCCAGGGCCTGTGCTTGCAAGGCAAGCACTCTACCAACTGAGCTATATCCCCAGCCCAAATAGAAGCATTTTGAACTCATATTTGTTTTGCTGTTTTATAACTTTCACATCTGTAATTCACAGTATCTGTGATTGGGGAATCCGTGTCCCCTGAAGGCTGTAGTGGCCATAGCTTGAAATGTTGGGGTCCTTGGAAGCACCTTCTGTTGATTGTGAATGGTGTTTTGGGTTTCCACTTTCAGGGTGGAATTGTCCTGAGAATAGCAAAACTTGCCCTTCCTGGGCATGTTGAAGGCATAACTTCTTTGTTCTCGGTTTTTCTCAGAGGAATATTCTGGTGCCATTAAAGGAAGAGAGCCTAGGATTTCTACTTGACTTTAATCAGGGACAAGAAAAGCAGAACGTGTTATGAGTACTATTTGATATAAGATGGAAGCACAATGATATCTATAAAAAGGAAATGTAGTTCCTTGGTATCCACAGGAAGTTATTTCCAGAACCTCTTGTATATACCAAAATTCACAGATGCTCAAGTTCCTAATATGAAATAGTATAGTATTTGTGTATAACCTGTGGGTATCCTTCCATATACTTGGAATCTTCTCTAGATAACTCATAACACCTAATGCCGTGTAAACACTACATAAATAGTTGTTATACTATGTTGTTTAGGGAATGATGACAAGAAAAATGTATATGTGTGTTCAGTACATACACAGTTTTTATTTTTCAAATATATTCGATCCTTGGCTGGTTGAATCTGCAGATGCAAAACTTGTAGATATGGAGGAGTGACTGGTAGAATGTTGGTTTGCATTTCAAGGCAGTTCATATGAGAATATCCCACTGGGAAGAGGGTGACTCTTCCTAAGAACAGACCTGATGACTTGTAAGTAGGGCTGGGCACAGTGGTGCATGCCTATAATTACAGTAACTCAGGAGGCCCAGGCAGGAGAATCACAAGTTGGAGGCTAGCCTTGGTACTTAGTGAGACCCTGTCATACTATAAAAAACTAAAATGCTAGGGGTGTAGCTAGGGGTAGAGTGCTTCTGGGTTCAATCCCCTATACCAAAACAAACTAAATGTAGGCCAACTGTATTTCGGGGTCAGTTTAGAGCCCTTCTCTTGGGCCTTTCATCTCTTCCTCCCTGACCTTTCAGGCTCCCCTTACTGCCACCATGCAGATTTTGTTCCTATTAGGAGTACTAGAATCTGAACTCTTGCCTCCATCCCACTAAACTTACTCAACCATGGTTCTATTTTGAAGGACTGTACTTTTATCCAATAGTCCAGTTGAGAAAGATCTAAAAAAAACACTTCCATTTTCTGTGTTAATGGGCAATAACTCTTTGATGTGTTCTCTTCTAAGTACATTTGCTTTTATTTAGGGAACTCTTGGAGACTGTCTCAACTAAAACTCACTTTTAAATCTCTAATGGTACAATAGCACATTGGTGGATGAAGCATTTTCTCTTTCCTTGCAGCAGTAAATGACATCATACTGTCCTGTGGTTACTTAGATCTTACCTTTAAGGTCATTTACTCCCTTCTGCTGCCATTCCTTCTCACCCTCTCTCCAAATTGAGTAACTTCTTGACTCTGGTCAGCATTGGTAATCCCATTAAGACTTCAAAGTCTGACTTTAGGGATTGCGTGGTTCCCTTTGGTAGCAAGTTTACTCTCTGTGCTGACTTTTGCTTAGGTTCATATTGATGTTATAAATCTGCTTCCCTTTAAGAATCCTGTTGTATAGGAATCCAAAATCTCAATACAGAAGAACATAGGAGATTGTTATTTGAATCAATAGGATAACAAGGTGATTTGTTTATAGGTGGTTTAGTCAGCTTTTGTGTCACTGTAGCAAAAATACCCAACATGAACAATTTAGAGGAGGAAAAGTTTATTTGGAGCTCACTAGTTTAGAGGCTTAATCCTTTTTGGCTGACTCCATTGCTCTGGGTCCAAGGTAAGGCAGAACATCATGGTAGAAGGGCCCCACATAAGAGCACAGTGCACTGCTTCCTTCACAGTGGTGTCAGAGCAGAGAGAGGGGAAGGGGCTATAGGAAAGATGCACCCACCCAGGGCACACCCCAGTGACCCACCTCCTCCAGCCATGCCCCACCTGCCTACAGTTACCACCTAGTCAGGCCATTCAAAGCAGGATGGACTGATTTGGTTATAGTTCTCACAGTTCAATCATTTCAACTCTGAACATTCTTGCAATAACAGGAATTTGCTTGGGGGGGCACCTTATATCCAAATCATAACAATAGGGTTGATTCAAATAACAGACTCCCTGATTTAATCTAGAAGATGCGATGTACACAATTGGAGACAAAACCTTTTGGATTAGAGAAGTTAGTTCTCACTCCAGCACTCCCACTAACTCGCTAAATCAACATGTTAATCCCTCTCTGCTGCTCCAACAGAATTCCTGACACTGGATAGTTTACGAAGGACAGAAATTCTTTGCTCAGAGTTCTAGAGGCTGGGAAGTCCAAGGTCGAGGTGCTTGCAGGGCCCCCGTTGTGGCTTCCAGGATGGCACCATGAAGACTGCATCTTCTTCCTCAAGTGGCATAAGAGTGGAAGGGTGATGGAGGGAGACAGGCAAGGAGGGGGCCAGACTTGCCCTGCTGTGATGAACCCACTATGCAGTAAGACAGTCTGTTCATGGAGGTGGAGCCATTGTGTCTTAATCCCCTCTTCATAGTCACACTTTTTACCCCTGTAGAAATGGTAATTATATTTCAATGTGAGTTTTGGAGTAACAGACATTCTGACCATAGCAGACATCTTCAACAAGGCACTTTACACTTTTGGTCTCCACATTCCATTGTTTTTTGTGTGTGTGGTGGGTGGTTACTGGGGATTGAACCCAGGGGCACGTAACCACTGAGCCACATCCCCATCCTTTTTTATTTTTTATTTTGAGATAAGTTCTTGTTGAGTTTCTTAGGGCCTCACTAAGTTGCTGAGGCTGACTTTGAACTTACAATCCTCCTGCCTTAGCTTCTCGAGCCGCTGGGATTACAGGCATACTCTCCCATGCCTGGCTATTCCATTGTTTTAAAACATGGAACAATGGAATGTAACCCAACTACAGGACTTCTGAGGTGCCTTCTGTAGGTCTGTGGTTTTTTGACTTTCAGGGGACATTCTTAATGCTTTTGATTTGCTTATTTATCTATTGAGGGGTTACTGGGATAGAACCCAGGAGTAATCTACCACTGAGCTACATTCTCCTCTTCCTTCTGTATTTTGAGGCATGGTCTCACTAAGTTGCCCAGGTAGGCTTTGAACTAGCAGTTCTGTCTCAGTCTCCATAATAGCTGGGATTACAGGTGTGTGCCACTGTGCTGGACTGAATTTGCTTTTCTTGACAACCCTGGGAAACTCGGTACATTTAGTCTGGTTCAGTGGATCTCATCCCTGGCTGTTCTTTACAATTTCCCAGATTAATTTTTTAAAAGTATGTGATCTGTGTGTGTAGCCAGAATTGAGATACATAAACGTAGAAACATCCAAATGCGCATGTACAAAGACTGGCCTTCTATTTAACTGGTTAAGAGTTGAAGAAAAGGATTGTTAAAGATCTTTGTTGGGGGCTGGGGATATAACTCAGTTGGTAGAGTGCCTGCCTCGCATGCACAAGGCCCCTGGGTTCAATCCCCAGCACCGCAAAAAAAAAAAAAAAAAAAAAAAAAAAATCTTTGATGGCCAGGATCACTCTAGAATAAACCGTATGAGGAGGCAGTAGTTGAAAAGGAATACACATTTGTATTTGTGAGTGTTCCCAAAGACTCACAGGAAATGCAGCTGGGATCCTGGAAGCCCTCCACCTCTCCAGCTTCCTCTGCCTAGGCTGGCTCAGTGTCTCTCATGTCCTTTTCTCTGCCTGCCTGTCCATTGCTCTTTCCACAGGCAAGTCTCTATGTTGCTGCACTTCCCCTGCCCCTTCTCCCCACCCCTGCCCACCCCACCAGACTTCCCTCTGACTTGGCTGCCCTAGACCTGGCTTCTGTCATGCTTGGTACCCTTCCTTGGTTCATCCTTCTACCTCTAGTTGAGTGACAGCTGGTGCTAACACAGTCTAAAGAAGCATGGCCACCTTGTAGGGGACCACAAGCAGGTGAGCATGTCCAGAAACCTCTGCTTCACTGACCCTTCTGTAGATCATGCCACTTCCTCTGAAGAGATGTGGAACCTTCGGAATTGGCTCTGCTTGCCACTCAGCCCCTATAATGTGACACAGAGTTCCTCTGACTGGAGAGCCTCAACCACAATTAATTCTTTAAACCAGGTCAGTAGAACAGGGAACACATATCCCTTTTGTGACCACATGTGTGGGCACCCATTAGAAGCTTGGGAGCCAAGGCTGTAACAAAGTAGGTCTCTCCCTTTTGGTGCCTCTTCTCCTGCCCCACCATACATGTGCTCTCCACCATGGGGCCGCCAAAAGTGGCCTGTGGTGTGGACACAATTCTGAACAACCTGTGGGACAGGGAGGACAGGACAGGCTTTGGGTAAAGAATGCAAGAGAAGGCCAAAGGGCTGAAACTGCACCATGCAAGTGGATCTCTATGTGACTCAGGTTAGATGTCTAGGGTGTGAAATGATTTAATGATTTATTTCTTCATTTAGATGATTTACAGCTGGAACTGATTTCTGGCTATAACTGGGTTACAAGGCAAGGTCATTTCAAGGGTAATCTGGAAAATTAATCTGGAACATCCTCTGCAGTTCTTACCTCTGTGATCTATTTTGTAGTGAAGGGCACAGGGTTTAGACCTGGGTTTAAGTCCTGCCCATGCTGATTTTTTAGTTGCTTGACATCAGGCAAGTGTCCTAACCTTTTCAGACCTTAGTTAAGATGTTAAAAATAATGATAAAGCAATAATAATCTTAGTGCAGCCACTTCATATCAGGTGTTTAGCACATTGCCTTCCACACAGTAAAGGCTTAATGAATGGCTTGTGTGTTGGAGTTGTTGCTCACACTGTTGAAGCTTTAATAACCACATTGCTCAGATCAAGCTGAAAACCAGACGCCAGGTCACAAGGATCCTGAGATGTTGCTTCTTTCCCCATTGTTTGTAGGTAGAAACACCCAGGTCAAGGCTGGCTCAGTGGGTGTGCACATAGAGGAACAGTAAAGATGTTTTGGTTTTATGTGCAGCTGAGGAGAAGGAGATTCTTTGAATTCAGTTGCCTGTGTCCTCGAGAGCTTTGGGGATTAATTGCATTAGTATTTTGAATCTGATAGTATTTCATCTACCAAGGTGTTTATATCCCCAAAGGAGATCTTTAAAGGAGAGGAAACCCTACCCGTAATTCAACACCTGCAATTGCTTTGCAAACCATTCTGCATCTGCTCCCTCCCCTTTTCTGTGTCCAGGTTTGACTCTGGGATTGGAACGGAAACCAGAGGCTTCTCTCAGCATGGGGTCAGGAGTGACAAGGGCTGGAAATGAAACCCTGTCTCCTCTCCATCAGAATATTCTGGTTGCTCTTTACTAACCAGACAGCCTTGATCAGATAGAGCTGTCCTCTTTTCCCAAAGAGGGCCTGCAGACCTGAATCTCCTGCTTGCTTTTTAAATATGAATGCTCCCATAATGCCTTGCTTTTTTAGATTCAAGTGGAGTTTTCAAGACTGTAATGGAGCTCATTGATAACTTCCACATTATTGATTCACTTTAGAGTGTTAAAGGACCATGGCACCATGGTGAAATTGGAAACCTCTCTTTCCAGGAAGTCTAGGTCATTCAGATCCAGTGCTCTGTCTAGTAGTTCACTGTCTTGTGTCTTAGTTACAAGCTGAATCATTGAGAAAAGCCTGTCCCCAAGACTTCTTGTTAACAGAATACTGTGGAAGTTTTCAAAGGAAAAAGTAATACAAAGAACCCCCAATGTGGATTATTCATTTGTTTCTTTCGCTTGTTTAAATGGTTTCAACAAAATCTGGGCAGTTATTCAGTGGGGGTAGGGGGTGTAAAGTAAGCTCATGTTCAGAATATGTCCAGAGAGTGAGTTTCTAGACATTAAATATAACTGCTAGCTAGAGCCTCGTCATTATGGTTGGTAATTAAGGCAATCCAGCTTATCCAGAGCTGTCTTCAGTGATTGTCGTGGACATAACAACCTGTGCAACAATAATTATGTTGACCACGAAGGTCTGTGATGCTTCAACAAGATTTTTGTGTCCTGGTTGACCTTAAATAATTTGATTTGTTTCTATTATCATAAATAACTCAAGGATATTTCAGATTCTCTGGATTGCCATGGTGCTGAACTATTGCTATTGTCCTTATAACTTTGTAAAACTTGTACTATTTCAATTTTGATATATCTGTTGGGAAAGGACTATTCACAGTCTTATCATTTCTAAGCATATTTTATATTACGTAACTAGGCTGGGTGAAATACATAAGTTGAAAAAAATAATATGTATTGTCATATAGTTATTTGCAATAAATTCATTTTTCCTAATAAAAACTTCCATAAAATCCTAAAATATAGATTAGGAGCATATTAAGCTAGAAATAAACTTAAAAGGGAGGGATAAAATGGTTTGGGCTATCATTTGTATTCAGGGGACTTCCTGTCCCTGTCTCTGTCCTTGAAGCTCAGTGTCAACTTATAGTGCAAGGAGTCTGTCCATCTCTGGACCATGCCTACTGGGCAGTTCTACCATACTGTGGGTTCAGTGCACTGTGAACACAGCTTTGGTTTTTTGTTTTTTTAATTCATTTAATTTTGATCCATTGAACACAAATGGAGTACAGCTATTGTTTCACTGGTTGTACACAAAGTAGAGTCACACCATCTGTGCATTCATACATGTAAACAGGGCAATGATGTCTGTCTCATTCTGTTATTATTATCACCCCCCCCACCCCAACACCGCCCCTCCCTTCCCTCTATGCTATCTATCCTTCCTACATTCTTGCCTCCCTTCCACCCCGCATTATGCATCATCATTCACTTATCAGAGAGATCATTTGGCCTTTGGATTTTTGGGATTGGTTAATCTCACTTAGCATGACAGTCTCCAACATCATCCATTTACCTACAAATGCCATAATTTTATTCTTCTTTATGGCTGAGTGATATTCCATTGTGTCTATATAACACAGTTTCTTTATCCATTTATCTATTGAAGGGCATCTAGGTTGGTTCCACAATCTAGCTATTGTGAATTGAGCAGCTATGAACATTGATGTGGCTGCATCACTGTAGTAATCTGATTTTAAGTTCTTTGGGTAAAGGCCAAGGAGTGGGATAGCTGGGTCAAATGGTGGATCCATTCCAAGTGTTCTAAGGAATCTCCACATTGCTTTCCAGAGTGGCTGCACCAACTAGCACTCCCCACTCCCACCAGCAATGTATGAGTGTACCCTTTTCCCCACATCCTTGCCAATACCTGTTGTTGCTTGTATTCTTTTTTTTTTTTTTTTGGCGTTGCTGGGGATTGAACCCAGGGCCTTGTACTTGCAAGGCAAGCACTCTACCAGCTGAGCTATATCCCCAGCCCACCTGTATTCTTAATAAAAGACATTCTAATTGGGGTAAGATGAAATCTTAAGGTGGTTTTGATTTGCATTTCTCTTATAACGAGGGATGTTGAACATTTTTTCATAAATCTGTTGATTGCTTGTAGATCTTCTTCTGTAAAGTGTCTGTTCATTTCCTTGGCCCATTTATTGATTGGGTTATTAGTGTTCTTGGTGTAAAGATTTTTGAGAACTTTGTAGATTCTGGAGATTAGTGCTGTATCTGAAGTGTGTGTGGCAAGCTTTGGTTTTAAGCATGTAGTGCTCACTTCCATTTACCCAGGCTCCAAGTTAGAGGGCTCTTTGGTGCCTTCCCTCCTTCATTCACATACCTGAACAGACCCAAGTTTCTATGATTTTTCCTATGAATATTTTCTTTTTCTACCTTCCTTCTTTGATCTAGGCCCTCTCAATCTCCCTGCTTCACTTTCTTCTCCATATGGTTTGTCCAGGCCCTGGGGGCAGGCTTAGGTCTGCCTGACTGCCATTGCTCTCTGCTTCCTCTCAGCCCCAGGAGCAGTAAAGCCTGGGGAGCACATGATGAGCACTTACTGAAAATTTGTTGAGTAAACAAGTGCATAAGTTGGTAGGCACAGAGTTCACAAACTTATGTGTAAGAATTACCGGGGGCGGGGGCCTTGTTAAAATAGATGCTGGGTGAGACCCTATCTCAAAATAAAAAATGAGAAAGGGCTGGGGATGTGGTTCTGTGCTTTAGAGCTCCTGAGTTCAAACCCTGGTACCAAAAAAAAAAAAAAAAAAAAAAAAAAGCAAGGCCCCATCCACAAAGGTTACTAGAGGAGGTGTGGAGCAGGTGTGGAGCAGGCCCCATGTAAAGGGTGGATTGTCTGTATTTTAGGAGCACGAGTACATGTGAGCTCTTGAGGGAAGCCGTTGAGTGCTCCATGGTGACTCATGGTTGTGTATTACCCCCTCTGTGAAATTCACTGTCATTCTCCTTCCGTGGTGTAATAGCCGTAGTCCGTATTGCAGGGCATCCTGAATTTTGTTTTGAAGAAAAAATCTACTTTTGTAAACATGTGGATATTTTAAATATAAATATACAGTTTCTTTAATAGCTGTTTGTAGCTGTTGTTCTCTAGGATATGGTTGTATACTCCTCAAAGATTTGTACAACTAGATCACGATTTTCTTTGCTACTTTACCTTCTGCTGTCATCTTGTGCAATTTAAATATTCTGGGACGTGGAGATGCCATTCAGCAACTCTGCCGTGCTGTCTTTGCCCACTCCCTCATTGTCTTCCTCCTGCAGTCTGCACCACTCCGTGCTCCATACCTGTGGCCACCCTTTATGATCACCTGTAACACTCTACTTCTAGGATTTTGAATCCCCAGAACCTCTTTCTGACTCACCTCATCTCTTGTTGGTTCTGCTTATTAACAAATGTATCAGTTGCCCTCTGTGGGCCAGCTGTTTTTCCAAAATAAAAACAAGCAAACAGAATTCCTGTTCTTGCAAAGTTTTCATTCACAAATGCTGATGACAAATCATAAATAATTTTTATAGAAACGGTAGTTTCTTAGAACATGGTGAGTGCTGCAGAGAAGCAGAGTGGCAAGGTGAGGGGCTGCTGGAGGGGGGTTTAACCTGTGCAATGCAGTTTAAAAGGGTGGTCAGGATTTGCTTCATCCAAAGAATGATACTCATTTCAAAGCAGTGAGAGCCTAGCTGTGTGTAGGAAAGGGCTGAGAGACAAAGGTCCTGGGGTGGAGTATGGTTGGCAGATTCAAAGAACATAAGGAAACCAGGGTGGCCAGAACAGGGCACATAAGGGGTGCAGAGGTCAGGAAGATAGTAGGAGATGAGGACTGAGAATAACTGAGAGGGGCTGCTACCTACGGTCTTACAGATCATTGCAAAGACTTTGGTTCTTAACAGCATGAAATGGGCACCCTAGGAGGACTTTGGGAAGTGGAAAGACATGATTTGACTTCGATTTCAAAAGGATCACTCCGTATTGTGTAAATGATAAATCAGAGAGACTGGCATGCTGGGAGAAGAAGGGAGACCAATTAGAATTGACTGCAGTGTGTTAGGTGAGAGACAATGGTGGCTTGGACCAGGGGCGGGTAGCAGCATTGGTGAAAAATGCTTTAGTTGTGATGTGTTTTAAAGGGAGAATCAACAAAACTGTTGATGCAAAATGGGGAAAGGGGGCATCGAGGACGACTGTAAGGATGTTGTCTTGAGCAGCAGGAAATCTGGCCTGCTGTTCTTTGATGGGGAGTACTGTGAGTGGCTCTGGTTGGGAGCGGCAGGGCATGCATAGTTCAGGAGCTTTGGATCTGTGGAGTTTGAGATGCCCATCTCCACTTTAAGTGGAGATGTAGAAGCTATAAAATTTAAGTCTATATAATAATAGTTCAGGATTGAGGTCTGGGCCAAAGATAAATTTGGCAATTGTCCTTTCAAAAAGGAAAACTATGAAACCAAAAACAAACTTGAAAGGATTGGCAGTTTTGCCTGTTTTAGACCTGCTTCTGCCCCTGTCCTTGCCGAAGTCACCCTGTGGAAGCTTCCTGGCATTCATTCATCTGGTTCCCTGGCATCTGTGATTTGTGTTTCCTTCCATCTGACCTGCAGGAGAGTGTTTGGAGAATCAGGTGCTCCTGTGAATAATTGAATGACAGATTTCTTTCTTGCTAGGAGGGAGCTCCTTGGTGTCAGTGGGCCCAAGTGGTGGCTCTTTGGTCAGTCTGTGTGCCTAGAGAGCAATGGCTGATTTTCCTGTGATCTCAAGCACCCAGGAGAGTGACAGGATACACAGCCCAAGTGTGATTTTCAATAGAAGGATGTCCTTTCTCTGGTGACCAGCAGCAGTGTTTTAGAGATCTCTTCCTTACTGCTTGCTTCCTGGTTTCCACTGGATTATTTCTTGAAAAACCCTCATACTGACCCAGCATGCTCTAACATTCCTTGTTGTGTAAAATGTAAGAGACCATAATTATTTTTGCAGATTAGGTGTGGTGAAGATCACAGTTCTAATTTGCATAAAGCCTCCTCCTGCCTGTCTGTTCCCTGTATTTCCTCTCTGACCAGAAAATGGAACTAGAGTTTCTTGGGAACTTTTTTTTGCAGGCATCTGGATCTTCTGTTATCCATTCTTTCCTTATTTTGAATTATCATGCAGCTTCACATTTACTAAAGAACTACAGAGTTAATTAACAAGCATCCCACACAATAGGAATCTAAGTCTCTTAGGAGTTGTCCATTCCATTGCAACTCTTCCGAAAAGTGCTACTTAGAACAAAAAACTGCAGCCTGTATATTTCTGAAAGAAAAGAAATTATACCTTGTCTGGTCTGTGCTGTTTACGTGTGCCTTCTCTGGCTGTCACGTGCTGTCTGGAATCTCCCTACCATTCACATGCCCACCATGCAGAGCCTTGCCAGCAAGGCAGGCTTCCCTTCCTCCACTCCCATAGCTCTGGTTATACATCTGGTCCAGCTCTTGTCATCTGGTCCTTTGGTTAGTTATGACTGTGTCTGATTTATCTTTAAGATTGTAATCTCCTTGATGGCAGAGCTGGTTCTTAGACTCACTCAGAGCCCAGTATAGTTCTTGCAGAAAAGGCCCTCTGGTGTTAGTTGAAGGATTAGGTGGAGTCACTGAAAGGCCTTGTTTGTATTCAGGGCTCTTTCTTTTTCAGATTCAATATTCTGGGATTAACCTCTTTGATTTTGGCTGGATAGGCTTCACTGCATCACTCAGGTAGCTGTTATAGACCCAGTTTCTTGCTGAAGTTTCTCTCCAGGGTTGAGCATGAATGTATAACCTACCCAGGTGATAAGGACTAGGGAACCACATCCTGCTATCCAGTCCCTCAAATGCCTGGCTTTCCTCCCAGAAAACAAAGCTTACTTTCTTTGGAAAATCCTTACCTGTCTATGGGACCGTTCAGGAAAGGTGACCATAGTACTCAGAGGAGAGGAGGGCATTGGTCTTTCTCGTGGGAGGAGTGCGTGGAGGTGCACCTGCCGTCAGGGTGGTGCCACATGTCTTCAGGATGGTATCCACAGCCATCACTTTCAATAGTTTTTGTTGTTGTTTTTCTTTAATATTCGGAAAAAGTGGTTGTGGTTGATATTATTGAGGGTATTATATTTAAAGTGTCAGTTGACAATGTTAACAACGAAGGAGTTTTGCAAGAGGGTTTTCTAATTGGGTGCAGTGGTGAACACAAATAATCCTAGCTACTCGGGAAACTAGTGGGAAGATGGCAAGTTTGAGGCTACCCTCAGCAAATTTGTGAGACCTTGTCTTAAAATACAAAAGAAAGGGCGGGGTGGGGGTGGGGATGTAGCTCACTGGTGGAACACTCCTGGGTCCAGTCCCCAGTACTGGGGGAAGAAAGAAAGAAAATAGTAAGAAAGAAAAGAAGGAGGAGGGAAAAGGGAGGGTCATTAACTGAAATCGATTTCCATTTGCATATGAGTTTGTCGGGATGAACCCAACTACTGAAGTCATAAAGCTCTAATTAAAAAAGAAAGAAAAGAGTTTTCTGTATTTCACTGACTGCCAGTGTATAGCTTCATCTCAGAGCTGAGATATGCACACTCCTTTTTACCTTGCCGTGTTGTTTATTAATAACAAACAAAAACTTTAGTATGGAAAATCTGAAGTTATATGCAAAGTAAAGACAATATGAAAATAAACCCATGATAATAGTGTCTTTCTTCAGCAGTTTATTAACATTCCGCCATTCTTGTAGCATTAAGAATTCCACTCACACTTCACCCCATCTATTATTACTTTGTGTAGGTCTATTTTGTTTTGTTTGTTTTGGGTACTAGAGATTGAACCCAGGGGTGCTCTACCACTGAGTCATACTCCTAACCCTTTTTATTTTTTATTTTGAATCATGGTCTTGCTAAGGTGTCAAGTCTGGCCTTGAGCTTGTGATCCTCCTATCTGAGCCTCCTGAATAACTGAGATTACAGGTGTAGGACACCACTACTGACTCTTTTTTTTTTTTTAATGTGTAAGCACTGAAATGCAGATATTATGGCTAATTTCCAACAGTCCCTTTTTGCCACCCATGCCAGCACAGGGCCAAACCTTCCTTCTTACATGGTAGGAACAGTATCATACCACGATTGGGGCATGGATTGCAATAGGAAAATAGATAGAAAGGAAACAGTAAATAGATTTAATACCATATATCAAAGGAAAGTCACTAGGATCTTAGTTGTTTTTCTAGCATCTGTCCTGTAAAGATATATAGATAGCTGATTGATTGATTGATAGGTCAGAACTCCAGGATTGTGTCCCTTTTATGCAGAATTAGTGAAAGGAAACAGTACTGACCTGGACCTAGGAGACCAGTGGCTTCTAGTCAACCACTTGAGATACACAGCTGTGGGGCCTGGATGGTCATGTGATGTCTGTTGGCCTCATCTTAATTTGTATTAGGAGACTTGGGTTAGATGTTAGTTCTAGTTAGGCAGTAGTCATTGAATATCTGTTTTGTACTAAGCCCATATCAGACATTCTGTAAACTTATTCATCATCCTATCTGTGAAATAGGGACCGAGGTTTTCTCCCATTTTGCAGATGCAGAATCTGAGGTCAAGGCAGCATGAATGACTGCTGTGGGTTATGCTGAGTTTTTAAAGGGAGCCAGGACTGCAAATTGGTGCAACCATTTTGGAAAGCAGTATGGAGATTCCTCAGAAAACTTGGAATAGAACCACCACTTGACCTAGTTATCCCACTTCTCAGTTTATACAAAGAACTTAAAATAAGCTTACTATAGCAATGTAGCTACGTCAATGTTTATAGCAGCTCAGTTCACAATAGCTAAGCTATGGAACCAACCTAGGTGCCCTTCAACAGATGAATGGATAAAGAAAATAGGGTATATACACAATGGAGAATTATTCAGCCATAAAGAAGAATGAAATTATGGCATTTGCCTGTAAATGGATGGAACTGGAGTCTGTCATGCTAAGTGAAATAAGCAGTCCCCAAAACCCAAAGACTGAATATTCTCTCTGATAGGTAGATGCTAACACACAATGGGTGGGAGGAGGGAAGAATAGAAATTCAGTGGATTAGACAAAGGGGAATGAAAGGAAAGGGGGGGGCAGGAATAGGAAAGAGTAGAATGAATTGGACATAGTTTTCCTGTGTTCATATATGAATCCACAACCAGTGAAACTCCACATCATGTACAACCACAAGAATGGGGTCTTAACGAATGTAAAATATGTCAAAATAAACCCTATTGTCATGTATACCTAAAAAGAACAAGCCTGTGTTCTAAACTCAGACAATCTGACCTACATTAATCAACTTCTGTGGTCAGGGATTGAGCATCATGGAAAATGCTGAAGACTGTGCACTGGAGTGCAGAAAGAAAATACCAGAACTTATATTTCTGTTTATTTTTTTATTTTTCAGTCTGTTTTCAGTGTTTATGGGTTTTGTGAAGTATTTTAAAAACCATGCATGTGGTCATGCACACACACTAGTGCATGTACTCATTTTTATGAAAAAGAATATGTAATTAAATATTTAGATACCAGCGCTGTTAATGAATATTGTTACGTAATATATTTTTGGATTTCTTTTTCCAGAATTGTAGGATCTGAGCCTGATAATAAAATGCTTAGAAATTTTAATCTTTCAACATATTGAGTGCCCAGCATATGTCAGGTGCTGGGACTCTACCCAGCGCACGCACTTGAGCGCGCGCGCACACACACACACACACACACACTCACACACACTAACTTAATTTGCATTTTAAAAGATGACTTTGAATATCCTTGGAGAGACCTTCGCCCACAGAGTGCTATACTGTTGTCTAACTATATTCTGAAGACAAAATGTCTCCTGTATCTTTGAAAATCAATTGAAAGGAAGAAAGAAACGTGTCTTTTCAGGTGAAACAGTCACTCGGATTCCTCTTAACATGTTAATTGAGAGGCTCTGAGTGCTTTACCATTGTGGGTTGTGTGAGTGTGCTCCTCAGCTGGAGATGGCTGAGGACTGGTGAGCCGAATCTTGATGACTGTAGGTGGCCAAGTGCAGAGGTTAAGAGCAAGGGCATCGGAGCAGACCACCTGGGTTTTGATCCTACTCATGCTTCATTTTCTTCTGAGAAATCGGGAAATGATAGTGTACTGTAGTATGGTTGCATTCATAACAAACGAGTGTGTGCAGAGTGTTTATTTGTAAGTCTGATAACATTTTTAAAAAATCTGAAAGGAAGGAGGGAAAGAGTTTATAGTAGTAGATAGCCCTCAAAAATTTGAAAAATAGTGAGCCATTGTGTTTTTAAATGGGTTTGTAATCTTCAAAGCGCTTCCACATGCACTCTGTCATAGTTCCTAAGAACAGTTCTGTGGGAAAGGTTGGCGAGATGTTGTTATTTCCATTTCATAAATTTGTAGACAGCCGCTTAGAGTAAATGGTTGATTCAGCCTAGGTGCCTAGCTGTGAATGTAAGGATTCAGTGTGAATTACACTTTTAAACATTTCCAGTGTGTAAGCCACCTCAATTTGTTGCCATTGGTGGTCACTTGTGTGTGTGGGTGGGGGATACTGGGGATTGAACACAGGGGTACTCTGCCACTGAGCTACATCCCCAGCCCTTTTTTATTATTTGTTTTGAGAGAGTCTAAGTTGCTGAGGCTGGCCTTGAACTTGGGAGCCTCCTGCCTCAGACTCACTGGCCTCTAGGATTACAAGCATGCACCACCGCACCCAGCTGGTAGTTACTCTCATAGTTTGCTTTCTGATGCTTTTGTCAGTCTATAAACAAAGCACTTGTACCCAAATGGACCAGCAGTGTAATCTTTCCTGTGTGATCTTTTTGGATTTTAATTCTCTCTGCTTGTTGACATTCCTGTCATCGGTTTGGAAAGTCAGGTAACCTCCTCTAGAGCAGTGTTTTATTCCCAATCATTTAAGAAAAAGAATTGCATCTTTTTCTTTGGGGGGAGTTAAAATATTTAAAATCTGATTTTATTTTATTTTTTATAGAGCCCCTGCAGTGTACTTAACTTGGAGGAATAACTAAAGCAGGGAGCTCATTGTCTCCTAGAGCTTGATTTAGCGTGGTAGGCAGCTTCCTGGAGTCACACACTAGTCACTCCAGCTGTTCAAGAGCCTGGTGTGTGGCAGTTTTCAGTGAGGGTTTATTGACCTCATCTCAGTTTGGGATCCTGATCTGCTCTGTCCCAGGACCATGCAGACAGCAAGTGAGATAAGGCCCTGTGACTTTGTTGGAAGCTTCTCTCTTTCATGGTATCATAGCAGTCTGTGTGTCCCTCATACTTTCTAGGAAATGATGAAAGGGGCCCTTTACCCCTAAAATGAGAGAACTCTGGCAGGAGGAGGCGCAGGAGCCCTGTCTAGGGCATTTGTCAGGGTCTTGGCAGGATCTCTCATGACTAAGACACCATCAGGAAACAAGAAAATGAAATCCCTCCCTTCGCCCACCAAAGCCTCGTCTTCTTGAATTGTAGCCAGAGATACTGAAAGGCATGGTCATTTCTCTGGTTAAATGAAATGTGTCCTATAGTCCTGTGAAGTCCATTGTGCTTATCAATGGACTTTAATGTTTTTTTTTGTTTGTTTGTTTGTTTTGCGGTGCTGGGGATTGAACCCAGGGCTTTGTGCTTGTGAGGCAGGCACTCTACCAACTAAGCTACATCCCTAGCCCCGGACTTTAATGGTTTGGCTCTTCCACTGGGAAACCAGTGTACAGTCAGATGGCCCTCAGAAGGGATCTTGTCGTTAACCCAGGGATCCCCAATGCCAGTCTGTGGTACAGGAAGATATTTTTTGCTCATCCACAGCAAAATAGGAAAAGCAAAGACAATAATAGTTTCCTGAAACCAGATGTATTCAGTAGCTTCAGTATACTGAGATTTTTTTTAATCTCTTCTGTTCTTTGTCATTAAAATAGTCTTTATAAATATTTTACTTTGCAACCTAAACCATTTTTCCCTGTTTTATTGAGGGGAAGGGAAGGCAGTTTAGCAAGTGCATGAAATCCAGAAGTCTAGGATTGCTAATTTAGTCTAAGTCAGACTTGATTCAGGAATTTCTTAAAATTTTTTTTAGAAAGAGTTCAAGTGTAAAACCCGATCATGATTCTAGATTCTTTTTTTTTTTTTTTTTTGGTACTAGGGATTGAACCCAGGGGCACTCCACCACTGAGCCACATCCCCAGCCCTATTTTGTTTTGTATTTTATTTTATTTTATTTATTTATTTATTTATTTATTTATTTATTTTATTTTATTTTGAACCAGGGATTGAACTCAGGGACACTCGGTCACTGAGCCACATCCCCAGCCCTATTTTGTATTTTATTTAGAGACAGGGTCTCACTGAGTTGCTTAGGGCCTTGCTAAGTTGCGGAAGCTGGCTTTGAACTCGTGATCCTCCTGCCTCAGCCTCCTGAGTTGCTGGGATTATAGGCGTGCGCCACCGCGCCTGGCTCTAGATTCTTTATACATTTTCATGGCCCTCTATCAGTTTGTTTGTTTAGCTTTTATTTTGTTTTGTTAATGTGTTAACTATCCCAGATCTTGTATCCTTTCTGGTTAAAAACTAGGGAAATGACGAAATTATATTGTTGTATTGTGTGCATATATGAATATGTAACAATGAATCTCACTATTGCATATAATGCACCCATAAAAAAGTGCACCAACAACAAAATCGTGGGGGAAATGAAATAATTTGTCTTATTCTCTGGTTCCTGTCCTGCTCCTCTTCCCACTTCCAACTGCTCTACCCCTTCCCATTCTCAGGTAGCTAACCATCTATCCCTGAATTTATCTTTCTAATAATTCCTTTATTATTGATTGTCGTTCAGGCTCAATAAATATGGCTTAAAATGAATAACTGAGTTATTATCAACAACCATTCTAAGAACAAGTTTTCTTCTGTACGCTCAGCTCTTTTATTTTTTTCTCAGTGTCCTGTGTCTTGGTTGCCATTCCATTTAACCTGTTGTAAGATGTGGAAACTGCTGTCCAGTAAGCTCCACAAGGGCAACTGTGGCATCTGGTTGATACTGGAACTCCTCACAGGACCTAGCATGAAGCAGAACCTTATTGAATGTTGACCGAGTTGGATTAAATTCTTCTCTTACTTAATCTCTCTTTTGCAGGTTAAAAATCCCTGTTTCTTTTGACCATTCTTTGTTTGAGGTATTTCCAAAACCTTTATCTTTTGATGGTCCTCTCTGAACTCATTCTTGTTTAGTGCATTTCTGAGACAGGACTATGACAACAGGAATACTTCAGGCATGGTTGTTCAGGGGAAGTTTGGTGGAACTGTTCCTCCCATGGCCTCCACTCACCAGCTCATGAGGTCTGAGGAGAGCAGGCTACTGTCACAACATGAATGTCTGGAAAATATTGGGTCCAGCAGAACTGTAGACTTCTGTTTTTTTTTTTTTTTTTTTTTTTTTGCGGTGCTGGGGATTGAACCCAGGGCCTTGGGCTTGCAAGGCAGGCACTCTTCCAACTGAGCTATATCCCAGCCCTTGAAGTATAGACTTCTATGTTCCAGGGAAGACTTCATTCACTGAGAGCCAAACTGAAAAGATAGTTCTCTAATTATATCTTGATGTTTAAACTGTTTTTAAAATGACACTTATTTCTAGTTTTTTCATGTGTTCTTTAAAAGTTCTTTTTTTTTTTTCCAATTGGACATACAGTATCAGCCATCGCATATTAATGGAAATTATTTCTAAAAAAGAGACAACTCTAAAGTATCAAATAGCTTTCATCTTTGCCTCAGTCATATTAAGCATGTGAGTCCTGAACTTGTTATTAATTTTAGGACTTTTATTTTTCCATTTTCTACTCATTTTATAAAATTAGAACAAAAGACGTTGAAACAACGCTTCTAAAATCCTTATTTGTCAGTTTTTTCTTCAAGCAGTTAGGGTTGTACCTCATAGGAAACCTATCACACTCCCCTCACTTGGGTTCCCAGGAACTCAGGTGCCCCACACAGTTCTTAGGTGGTTCTAACAAAAGAGAGAAATAGTTTCGCAAGCACTGCTGAGTCAGGGTGTTGCTGCTGACACAGTTTCGTCACTGGCTGGGGCACTGTCATCAGATACTGCAGAAGTCCACTGAGGGGGTCAGGACGGTGAGGGTAGGGAAGCAGGGTTGCTCTAGAGCATCATTTGTGATAGCCTTGGAAACAACTCCATTGGACATATTTTGCAGTGCTGGGGGTTGAACCCAAGGTCTCACTTGCGCTGAGTAAGCACTCTACCTATGAGCTGCATCCTTAGTCTCTACAGACTTCCGATCAGTGATAAGACCTCCCCTAACTTGTTCTTCCTCACATGAACTATTGCCAAATCAGGTTTCTAGCTCAGGGTTTAATTTTTTAAGACAGATCTGAAGTTTGAAAAATATTTATATTAAATATCTTCTCGTAATTTGAAGCCCCATGCTTAGTCCATCAATAGCTCCTTGCCACCGACCTTGTTAATATTCTGTCTTGATTTTTAGATGAAAGTCTTAAATGTAATTACTGCAAATTAGCATCTGGTGACTTACAGGGTGGTGGCATCCTTCCAATAAGTGGCGTCATTTTGCTCCAGCTGAAAAGACATAGTTGATTTACGAAGGGCAGAATAGAGGAGAGAAACAAAAACTTTGTCAATCAGTCTGAATAGTGCCTGCATTTCATTTCTTCTGTAGCAATGACTGGTGGAATATAGGGTCATAACAACTGCCCTTGTTTTTTTTAAAGAGTGTCATCTTGGGGTCCTTCATGGAGAATATGCCTCTATAAATACAGTAAGATATGTCAGTAAACACCGGGGTAGGCCAGAGTGCCAGTATCATGTGACAGGAAAGGTGAGTAGCATTTTAATGAAAGAATTTAATTTTTTACTTAAATGATGTTGTGTACAATAATAAGTCAAATAAAAGATTAGGATGAAAGCAGATGCCTCCCTGTACCTCCTTATTCCTGTACCCAGCAGCACCTTGAGGCAGTTAATTGTTTATTGGCTTTATGTGAAGGAACATGAGGATTTTTTAGTTATCTAGGCCTGCCAGCTTATTTTAAGTACTTAGTTGTCTGTGTTTGTGATTTTAAATAATAAATAATGCATTCCCCCTGCCCCTGCCCAGTACCAGGGATTGAACTCAGGGTACTTGACCACGGAACCACATCTCCAGCCCGTTTTTTGTATTTTAAAGACAGAGCTGGGCATGGTGGCGCACGCTTGTAATCCCAGCAACTCGGGAGGCTGAGGCAGGAGGATCGCAGGTTCAAAGCCAGCCTCAGCACAGGCGAGACACTAAGCAACTCAGTGAGACTCTGTCTCTAAATAAAATACAAAATAGGGCTGGGGATGTGGCTCAGTGGTCAAGTGCCCCTGAGTTCAATTCCTGGTTCCAAAAAAAAAAAAAAAAAAAGACAGGGTTTCACTGATTTGCTTAGAACCTCTCTAAGTTGCTGAGGCCAGCTTTGAACTCACAATCCTCCTGTCTCAGCCTCCTGAGCCACTGGGATTATAGGTGTGCACTGCTGCACCTGGCCAGTAATATACTTTATTTCTTGCTAAATCTGCTTTCATGCTTATCGCAGCTCATTTCAGCTCCTCCATCCTCAGCTCCTACCAGGTGTGAGTCCTGCCTTTGCCACTACAACTTCAGGGTTGTAGACGCCTGCATTCTTTCTGGTAGTCACCATTGGGTTTCTATCATTTGGATCTGAAAGTTTAAAAAGACTGAATACCATTACTGTTGGTGCATGAGATTCAGTAGAAGAATGTTCTCATCTCTACAAACACGATTGCAGGGCTGTGGACCACTCAACTCAAAGATCCTTATTCCTAGATCTTTCTTGATTAGTGTAAATGTGTGCTCCAACAGTGTCTTAAAACCATGACCATATATTTAGTTTCATATCTGAATCCTGATTTCTGTGCACTGTTCTGCTTTTCCTGAACTTTGTGATGACCTTTTTTTGTTTGAAGAAAATCATGAGTTTTCATCATAGGCTCAGATTTTTCTTTTTCTTTTTCCTGGTTGTACCTTGGAAAGACCTTCTCTTGCCCTCTGAAGCTATACTCTCTCCCATTTTATTTGTTTATTTTGGATGTTGTCTTGCTATGTTGTAGACTGGCCTCCAGTTCTGGGTTCAAGCACCCACCCTCCTCAGCCGCTGGAGTAGCCGGGACTGCAGGTGCAGGCCACTGCACCCAACTTCTTCCATTTAAGGTGGTTGCTTCCCTGCTGTGACTCAGTGCTCATCTGGGGGCTTCCTTTCATTGCCTGCCTTGGTTGGACTTACTATTTCTGGAATCTGTGTGTTCTTTCTAGTTTTGCTAGAATATATTCTTAATATTTTCAAAGAAAGCTCTTAATAGGTTCATGTCTGGCCTAAAGATCAGTTAACTTGAGAGTATAGAGGGCATCTTCTAATAGACTTCCAAATTCTCAACACCTTGAATGTACAGCCTGGTGCTAGATTGATTTTTGTTCCTTTGTAGATGGCTGTTCTTTTCTTCCAAGGAAGTTTTGAGGACCTTTTTTATTTTTTTAATATTCTGAAATTATATAAAAACATTCCAAAAGACAGTCTTTTTAAAATTATTTACTAATTAGTTATGCTGGACACTTAATTGGATCTTTTACCAACTCTTAACCTGACAGATTTTCTTTAGTATTTCTTTGAAATTTTTTCTTCCGTTTTTTTATAGATATCCCTTACCATAACTTCTATTACATTGACCTCCTGGATTTTCCTCTGTCACTTATGTTCTCCACATCTTTATCAAGTTTGTTTGACATCTTTGGAGATCTATCCAAATTTGTTTTCTGGCCTTTGAGTTAAATTTTATATTTTAGCTCTCAATTTTCATGTCCTTTCCCTCTTCCCATTTTCGTAGCATCCTGTTCTTGTTTCAGAGATATATTTTCTCAGACGCATGAATCTTTTCTAAGGCCTGGTTACAGGTCCCTTACTTTTCTGTGTCCTCTGAAGCTGCATTTAGGTCTTTCTTGCTGTTGGTTTTCGTCTTATGCTGATAGTTTAGCTTAGTGATGAAGAGTGTGGTCACCGGCTCAGATTGGTATTGAACCCTGACTTTGTTGTCTCCTTGTGCAATGTCTACACACTAGGGGTGTTGAGGGTTAAATGAATAAATATAAAGCTTTTACAACTGTGCAAGATAAATGGCAGATGCCAGTGAATGCTAGCTACCAAGTGTGGCATAGGGGATGCCAAGTGCTGCCTTATGAGTATTCCAAAGTCAGTCAGACACCACCATGAACACTAAAGGACTCTCAAGAGGCTTTAATATTTACAATGTGAAATATTGGGTTAAGCAGATACCTGCATTGTTGTAAACATGTCTCTGTATAGGTGAAATTTGGTGAAAGCCAACTTACCAAAAATTTCCTGGGGTAAATGGAATAAGAACACCTGATAACCCATAGTGACACTGGTCCCCACAGCTGGGGTGAGCTGGGTGTTTGCAATCACATAGTTCTAGAGCCTTTGAGAAGAATTAATTTTAAAAATTTATTTATTTACTGTACTGTGGATTAGACCCAGAGTCTTGCACATACCAGATAAGCACTCTACCACTGAGCTATATCTCCAACTGAGAATTAATTTTAAATGATTTTCAAAATAAAATGTTAGAAATCATTCTCTGTGTTAAAATTCTAAATGTGTTTAAATAACAAAAGGCTTTTCTTCGTGTTTGTGGTATTGGAGATTGAACCCAGGGGTGCTCTCCCACTGAGCTATATCCCCAGCCCTTTTTATTTTTTATTTTGAGACAGAGTCTCACTAAGTTGTCCAGGCTGGTCTGGAACTAGCAGTCCTTCTGCCTCAACCTCCCAAGTAGCTTGGATTGCAGGTGTGCACCACAATACCCGGCTCTCTGGTGACCTTGAAGACTCAGTAGAGGGACAAGAGGGGATGCAGGGATACAAAGGGTGGCAGCATTTGTAGAGCACTTACTCTGAGCCTGGGAGGCACTGTATTTCCTTTCATTCAGTCCTCAAAACCACAACTCTTTGAAGTTGGTTCTGGGAGCTTCCTTATATACAGGGGGAAAGAGGCCAGATTGTTCCATCATCCCTAACACAGGCTTAACTTTCTCTATTATAGTGACAGAAGTTTGAAAAATATGTTTTTGGAGAAAGCAGTTATAAGAGCCAGAAAATGGTTTTTTTCCCCAGTGCCAGCCTTTGGGAACTGTGGTGAGCTGGGTCCCAGCACCATGTATGGGTCATCTGTTCTTCACCATGGGCTCCAGGAACAGAGGAGCCTTGTCGTGGCTAATGAGGGAGAGAAGCCAGCAGCAGGCAGGAAAGATGGCCACGGTGACCTTGATTTAGATGGAGTTTAAGTGCAGGGGATGTATTGGGCCATACTATATTGTTATATTGTGTGCAAGTATGAATATGTAATGACAAATCCCACCATTATGCTTAACTATAATGCACCAATCAAAACATACATGGGGAAAAAAGGTAGGGGAGGGAGGGTAGTAAACCTTTACGTGCAGGCCTCAGAGTCCCCAAGTCGGCTGCTGCCAGCACGGTCACAGAATGGAATTTCCCCAGCCACATGGACATTTTAAGCAAATTTGACTTTTTACTGAGCCAAGTCATAATATTTGCATGAGGTTCAAGTTTGATCTCTGGGATTTCTTGGAGTTCCATTTACTTGGAAGGCATTTGAAGTACTGTACTGAGGGTCAGACACTCAAAAATGAGAGATGGAGATGCACCCCTGTTAATCCCCTGTCTGAGAGATGCTGCCCTGTGAATTCCAGAGTAACCCCATATATATCTTTTTTTTTTTGTATATTTTTTTTTGGTACTGGGGATTGAACCCAGGGGCACTCAACCACTGAGCCACATCCCCAGCCCTATTTTGTATTTTATTTAGAGACAGGGTCTCACTGAGTTGCTTAGGGCCTCGCTAAGTTGCTGAGGCTGGCTTTGAACTTTCGATCCTCCTGTCTCGGCCTCCATGTGCTGGGATTACAGGCATGTGCCACCACACCTGGCTCCATATATGTCTTTTAAAGACCAAAGTTTACAAGGTTGTGTGGAGTAGGTCTAAAATATCTTATGTACTTCCTTTTTATCCTAAGCAGAAAATAAGCAGTGTAATCATTTGTTAATGACTCTGGTCATCATTATGGAAATTGAGTGTTGTACTCTGCAATTTGTGATTGATGACTGATTTCTGTCTTGTCTAGGATGAGGTATAACTTATCCTTTAAGTTACAACAACAAAAAATCAAGATTGAAAATGAAGCATAGCCACATGGGAGGTTTAAAGATGCCTCTCATTGTGACCCACTGCCTTCTTAACATCTGTATTGTGTAGCTTGGCCGGGGGGGGGGGGGGGGGGGGGGGGGTCCGGGGGGGAGGCCCTGACGTTCTGGGGAGGTAGTGGATGCCCCACCCCAGTGCCCTGGAGAGCTTTCTTCACCTCCTCTTCCTTTCTGGCTCCTCCTCTTATTCCTAATGTTATCGAAGATGGAGCTTTTTGCTCCCAACCCCTTCCTTGGTTTGTGGTGGGTTTCAGGGGGTGAGGGGGAGTAGAGTAACATTCCTGTACTTTGCCAATTTCTAATACAATTTCTATCATTGACCTTTTATTTTTTGTTTTTTAGGTTTTTTTTTTTTTTTTTTTTTTTT